>CM035431.1:139462005-139682005 GCA_020310875.1 Ceratopteris richardii
GAAGGCGAATATGATTAACATTGACGAGAGATGGTGAGTAGAGAGACAGTTATGAAATTTCAGCAGCTTGGCGGAGGCATAGTATTTCAACAAGTTGAGGAGGACAAGCATCCTGGCGCAATTCGTACAATTGGATGACGATGGGGAGGAATGAGCCACAGACAAAGGAGCTTGCTCGACCTCGTGATTCACACTTTGTATATGCTCATAAGTTTGCTCAGATTGCCTCATCTATTTTTTTTTTTAATAAAAGCAAGTTCGACCTTGGCTTATTCTCTCGAACTTTGATTAAAAATAAAGGAGAAAAGTCACAAGAGAATGGGACTAGTGCTCAAGGGACCCCCAAATCCCAAAATACAGGTACAAGTTTGCTAAGTTAGAGGGCATTACAAATGAGGCGGATAAAACTATCATTTCCCTCATGCCGAACCCATTTGGGTTTCAGCTTGTTATCTTCAAGGAGATAAATACAGTGGTGCCTAAACGGTGGAGATCTCTTATCTCGGGAGATTCTTTTACCTAGAAGAAACAAGGATTTCTCAATCGACCATTGCCTTGGAGTTTGGCCAAAATTGACAGCACATCGCTCTTTCAAAATCTTCCAAAGAGTCTCACCCCTGATGGCATTCCACAGCCTTGATGAGCAACCAACCGGCTCACCCAAGAGCGCATGTTGCCACTTGATTTGGTTCATGAGTCTCAAAACCTGCGTCACATGATGCTAGATAACACGGGACTTGGGGAAATCAAAGAAAAGGTGAACCAAATCTTCGATGCATCGATGGCAACACTTGCACCATGTTGGAACCCCACAAATTTTGTCAGCCCTTGCATTGGACCAAATACCCTTATGCAAGATCTGGCACATGAGAACATACTTTTTGATCCCAAATAGAGGGTGTCAAATAGACATGAACTTTAGTTCCCATCGAAGTTTGGTCCAAGAAAGGCACCACATCTTGTTAAGGGTGTGATGAACATCTAAGTTCTCTTTGAAGTTGGGGATTCTAGATAGTTTCTTACCATTGCTCTATTTGAGGCCCTCCATGCAAGGAAGAACCTCTTTGCCGAGAAGGCGGGTAGTTGGGCACTCCCATGCTAAACATCGAGGAGGGTAATTCTATGTCTCGGGTCTAAGTCTTTGACCCTGATCCACTAGCTGGTCTCTTGTTTCTAGAGCTATTTCCACTGCTTTAACCCCTTATTCCATAACCGCTTAGAAATTTGGAGGCTCTAGGACTCCACCCCCCTAATGCCGCTGGTCCAGAACTAGATAGAGTCCTTTTGTCTTATCTGGGCTGCCCACTTCCACTCATCATTGATTCTGATTAATTGTTTGGCCTTGTTCCAACTCTTCCATAAGGAACACACGAGGCTAGATCCTTTAGGGGACACCAGGTGGGGGGAGAACAAAAGCGTGAGGATCCCTATGTCCTTCCAACCAGGATGGCCAACTAAGGTAAGGTCTTTCATGTTTCTAAAGATCAATTTAGCCCAAGAGGATTCACTATTGCTCTAAGCCTTGATAAACCACTTTGTCGCCAACTTGTTAGCCAACTGAGTGACATCCAAAATGCCCAAGCCCCCCGAGTCTTTTGAGCTAATGCAAGTTTCCCATTTGATTCTGGGCATTCCCCTCATATTGGGGTCTAAGAATTTTCTGCAGATTCTTTCCACTTTGGCCAAATCTTTCTCCTTAGGTCCCAACATGAGATAAAGTAAATAGTCATAGAAAGCAAAAATGTGTTAACAACCATTGTACACCCTGCCAAGTTAACTTGCATAACTTTCCAATGATTTAGTTTGCTATCCAATTTGGATAGCACCTTGTTCCACCATTGGTCAATTGAGATGTCGAAGCCCATCGGAATACCGAGGAGACGGAAGACTTGACCTCTAGGGATAGCTTGACGCCCTTGATCTAACAACAATTGGGGTGGCGGTCCACAGATTGCTCAGAAAGTAGTTTTAACATGGTTAATTTTTAAACCTAACGCCACACAAAAGGTGTCATGACAACTCCAAAACACCTCAATGTTGTTCATGTCGTTATGTACAAAGGCATTCATGTCATCAGCAAAGAGTCTCGCAATCATTTGGCCATGATCTAGAGGTAGAGAAAAACCCTTGAGATTGTCAGCATCCATGTGATACTTTAGTAGGCTAGTAGCTATCTTTCGCCTCATCTACTTGGTAAGGTAGAAATCTCTATGGAATAGTAGTAGGTGATGAAGTTATGCCTACGCGAAGATCCAAAAGAGGACCTACACAAGAGGAGACTGAAAAGCTTATACTATGGTGTGAAAGAGATGCTCAAGCCAGGTCATATATTTTTAAAACTATCACTGATTTCATCTTATCACATATGAGAGGATGCAAAAGATCTCAAGGGACTTGGGATGCACTACAGACCTTCTTCTTTGCTAACACCAAATTTAGGAAGAACCATTTGTGGAATGCATTCAACCAAATTAAGAAGACACCAAAGAAAACTATCATAGAGTGTGTCACCAAGGTTAAGGAGGTTGGAGATAAATTAGTTGCAATTAGAGAGTTGATTGAAGAAGAGGCCATCATGAGGTAGATTCTTAATGGAATTGGGACTAACAAGAAATGGCAATCATTCAGTACAACATATGATTTTATAATCAATGTGCAAACTCCAGATTTCAACATATTCCTTAGACAAGTCCTCAACAAGATGTCAACAATAATCTGAAGGAAGGTTACTCTTATCAAGGTAACTCAACATGTGCTCTTCATGGAGATAATAAAGATAATAAGCACAAAGCAAAGAAGAAGGAAAATGATGATGATGAAATTTCCTAGGAAAACTTTGTAGGCAAGAGCAAGTGGAAAGGGAAGAACAAAGGAGCAAAGCATGAAAAAATAAAAGGACAAGATGTTCGACCTTGTACCATCTATCACAAGACCAACCACACTAATCAAAATTGCTAGTTCAATGGAAGGACTTAGAGAGGAGTCGGTAGAGGTGGACTTAAAAACACTATTAGATAAAGGTGGACACAACTTCGACAATAACAATCGGAGTCACAACACAAGCAATTTCAACAACTACTCAGAGGATCAATCACATGAAGATTCATTGCTTCTAATGAATTTGAGTCATAAAGAAGGTAAAGAGGATGAACATCTCTTCTGTATAGATTCTAGTTTTTCAAGCAATGTTGTAGACAATGGTGCTCTTCTCTATGACTTGGAGAATCCCAAGCATAAGCATGAAGTACAAATAGGGGATGATACCAAGCACAATGTGGAGAAGATTGGTATTTTCAAAGCTCTCTCTTGCCATATTCAAAATAAAATCTAATGATTTGGATTCATTTCATATGGACAAAGCAAAGAAAACTTGTGTTACTAACTCTCAATTAAAAAGAAAAATAAATAAATCAACATTTTCTTTTTTTTGTTTTTTTTATAAAGCTTTTTCTATCTTTTAGGTAGGGGTAGATAAATTTGAAAGATATGTTAATTTGGAAATTGATGAACTTTCTATTTATATCTCTAAATAAAATGATTTTATTTTCTATATTAAGAAAAAATATGAGTTTAACTCTTCATAAACTTTTTTTATTCAATCCAAATAGGAAAAATATTTTGAGTAAGGTTCTCTATGCACCCACTATCACCAAAAACCTAATAAGTGTAGGCCAAATAGTTCAAAAAGGCTTGCAAGCTAGGCTTGCCCAACATGGAGCTTATGTGGAAGATCCATGTCAAAGCCTCAAAAACATAGCTAGAGGCCAAAAGCATGGTAGACTCCTTACTTTTGAAGTAGGAGAAACCAAGAATATACATCTATTCAACTTTGTGTCACAAACCCTAAGTGAGCTTGAAGTGTGGTATAAGACACTTGCTCATGCAAATGAAAGATCCTTGAAGGGTACATGAAGAGATCAAAGTGTTCTAGGGCTTCCAAACATATGAAGGCAACACATGATCAATAGGTGTGATGCTTGTGAAATATTAAAGGCACAAAGACAACCTTCCAACCACAAAGGCTACATCCACAACAATCTCTTGGACTTATTACACACTCATGTGTGGGAAACCTTTATTAGTAGGCTCAAAGTATTATGTATCTTTAGTTGATTATCAAAGTTGATGGACAATTCTTTACTTTATGAAGAATAAAGCTAAAGTGTTTGAATGCTTCAAGAAGTGCCTAACATATGTGGGAAATCAAATAGGTAGATCATTGAAGAAACTCAGAGATGATGAAGGGGAAGAATACTTCTCCAAAGAGTTTTATACATATTTGTAGGATAAAGGAAAAAAAGGGAAGTGAGTACAAGGTACTCTCCTCAACTGAATGGTACTACAGCGAGGAGGAACAAAACCCTATCTAGATCAACAACAAGTATGCTTGAAGAGAAGAAGCTACAACATTACTTACGGGCAGAAGCAATCTCTACTATTGTGTATCTTGTAAATAGACTTCCATCCAAATCTCTTTAAGGTATGACCCCTTATAAGTCTTGGAATGGTAGGAAACCAATTCTAGTTCATTGCAAGGTTTCTAGTTGTTTAGCACTTGTACATATACCTTCACAAATTAGAGGAGAACTAGATGAAAGGGCAATACTAAGGTTGTATTCATTGGTGATGATTCAACTCAAAAGGGATAGAGGTTCTATAATCCATCCACAAAAAATGTTACCACAAGTACCAATGTTGTATTTGAAGAACATAGATCATGGTATGATGAGGAGAAACAAAAGGTGAACTTACCCTATGACCTTGATTTAGATTTTCATCCAGTAGGTAACATACATGATACACATGTGAAATATGCAAGAAGTGAATCAAATGATGATCAAGATAAAAAAAACGCTATATTAAGCTCTGGAAATCAAGAGGAAAGGCCAAGATGCAAGAATGTGGAGAATGTTCCAAACATACTCCTAGAGTGTCAACAAGGGAAAAAAAGGAACATGAAAGCTATGGATATAATTCTACATTTTGTAACAAAGCGTTCCATTTATTTGGCCAAAGACTCAGTTTCATAGGAGCCTCAACATATTAAGAATCTAAAGGCAACCATAATTGGGAGAAAGCCATGAAGGAGGATATAGAAGCTTTAAATGAAATGGAAACATGGGAGTTAGCTCCAATGCAAACCAATTAGAAGGTAATAGGTTGCAGATGGGTCTATAAGCTCAAAAGCAATCTAGATGGATCAATTTGCAGGTGCAAAGTCATATTGGTTATTGAAGGATGTGCTCAAACCTAGGGCATAGACTATGAAGAGACTTCTCACTAGTTTCCAGGATGAACACCATTAGGACATTGCTTAGTGTAGTAGCAACAAGAAATTAGAAGCTACTTCAACTTGATATGAAGAATGCTTTTCTCAATGGGTGGAACATTTAAGAGGTATACATGTGACAACCCCTAGGTTTTGAAAACACAAATTTTCCTACTTATGTATGCAATTTCAAAAAGGCATTATATGGGTTAAAACAAGTTTCTAGAGTTAGAATTTTAGATTGATAACCTATCTACAAGATTGAGGTTTCAATTCAAGCAATGCAGATCCTTCTTTGTTCATCAAGAAGGTTTATAATGAAGCCATCTATTTACATTTTAAGGTAGATGACATAATAATGACATTTGATGACTTGAATGGAATAGAAAGGATCGAAAGACATATGCAAGAAGACTTCACGATTAGTGATCTAGGAGATCTCACATTTTTCTTAATTATGTAGGTCATATATATAGATAAAGGTATGTATTTCACCCAAAGGAAGTACATTCAGGATTTACTCCTAAAATTCAAGATAAAGAATACTAAACCTACAGGTACACCTTTGGAAATGAATCATAAGCTTAGTGTTTATGAAAGTGAGTAGATTGAAGACATAAGAGTACCAAATCTTGGTAGGTAGACTTATTTATGCTACTCATACAAGGAGAAGCATCTCATATACTGTAGGGGTGTTAAGCCAATTCATATGCTCTCCATGATGATGACATATGGATGCAGCTAAGAGAGTACTTATAGTCCTCAAAGGCATAATCAATGAGGTTATATTCTATCCTTATGTATCAAATTTGGATCTCAAGCTATACTCAAAAGCAAATTGGCCATGATCCAAGGATGATAGGATAATTACTTCAAGATTGTTAGCATTTCTAGGTTCTAAGATTGTGTCATGGAGTTCCAAGAAGCAGCCAAAAGTTGCACTATCCTCAACTTACGCATGATATAGAGGATTGACCCTAGCAACTCAAGAATCTATATGGCATAAGGAATTGTATATACATTTGGGACTTGTGAGTTCCAAACCTCACATATTTGGAGATAATATAAGCTCAATAACCTAGCAGCAAATCATGTTTACCATGCAAGAGCCAAACAAATAGAAGTTCATTATCACTTCATCAAGGAGAAGCTCATCGCAAAAGGAATAAATATTCCTTTTGTTCCAATGGAGAAGTAAGTAGAAATTATGATAAGTAAAACTTTTGATGGAGTTAAACTTTACACGTTCAAAACAATATAACGTATACAAGTCATCAAAGAATGAGGTCTCAAGCATGCTTTACCTTGAGGGTGAATGGTTAGGAAATCAAGCTTTGATAATGCATGTAAAGCTCTTGATCAGGATCTAATTTTCTCATTAAAATGAGCTTTATAGATAGGGCATTACCTAAGGATATCTATTCTTGGAAAAGTGCATGATTATTTATGGCACTTCATTAGAACTCGTTATCTATAAATCTTAATTTTTATTAGACTTTTAATTTTCTCAAAAGGATTATTACAATAAACACAAAATCTGTGAGATTGGAGGTTGGTATTTCTTGGTGATGAATCAATCATCTAAGTCAAGTCTTTGAACTTGATTTCTATTTTCATTGATCTTAGGAAAATTAAGCTTCATCACAACAACCAAGTCTCCTAATGATTGGAATTCAAATCCATTGGAAAGGAGTCATGAAAGACTCAAAATTTCTACATAAAGACTCACAATTACTTGTATCATAATGTTAAAGCAATATATAAACCACTTTGATCTACACTTTACTCTCTTTCCATTTTCACACATCATCATCTCCAATATCTGTCAATTTGTAGAGGGTGGATCTCTCCATACTGATCCAATATTTATGATTAAGGATGCATCGGAAAGATACAAGAATCTTCTTTATGTGTACACATTTTGTGTAGAATTTTGTTTAGTAAATGGTGAGAAATAGAGATTGTATGGTCTCGAGGTCTATCTCTATACATCCCTCAAAAGTCAAGATTATCCTTAATTAGAGTTAAGCTTATAATTGGCACATTAATTAATGAGAATCAACTCTTGTGCATATTAGCTACTTAAACCTATATGTTACCTTTCTCTAAGAGGAATTCATCTAAGTGCAATTAGGCTACCAATACTAAGCATTTGAAGCCTGCATGGGCCTTTTAGATTAGAGAGTGATTAGTGATGGACCAATGAGAGGAGGGTGTTGGACACAATCTAGTCCCTTAATCACCTAGGCTACACATAGGCTTCCCTTGGTTTGGGCCAGTCAAAACCACAAAAACCTCCGCAAATTTGTGGTTTTGTCCCTCAAGTAGTTTTTGAAAGAGATGGAATTCAAAGAGAACCCTTGGATGCCCTTCAAGTTTCAATGGCTAAGACCATTTCTTGGGAAATTTTTGGCTTTGAATTATAGCCCTTAGATCTGCTTAGATCCAATGCCTACGGTTACTCATCGAAGAGGAAAAGGTGCATTCGATTACAACCTTTGGATCTTGAATGAATCTGATGGCTATAATTTCATTCCTACAAGGATCACTACAGGTTGCATCCTCACCCTCCGATAGAGATCATATCCAACGGTCCAAAAAGATGCGCGCATCTCGAAGAATATCATCCCTCCTTGAACGAATTTTTCTTCTTTTGTCTTTTAGTGACAGACTGTGTCCTTATTTTGTCTTTTGGTGCCAGTCTTTTTGGATTTAATCTCCACCATCCAAGCTTCAAATGATCGGATGGTTGCATTTCAATGTAGAGTTTGATATTTTTATCTCTCTCCTTGAAGGACTGATCCTATTTTGTCCGTTTCTGCCAGAGCGTTTGCTCTTGTTTTGTCCTCTAGTTCCCAAGTTTCCATTTTATCGACTTCAAATGAACATAGCTGAAGATTGAAACATAAAATTGCAATGAACATTTGTGAGTATATAGAAGACTTAGATATCTAAATTTACCAAGATTAATCACTAAAAATGATGCACCAATCTTAGAGAAATCATCTCTGCAGTCTCACTGAGAAAACTGAGAGATATGGCACTGAATAGTACACTTCACAAGATCATGAAAATATGAACTCAAATGATCATGAAAATGAAATTATATATATTGTAAAATACAATGGACTTACTGATACATATGTGTTCCTTGAAACCACACCTTGATATGGCAAAAAGCTCAGCTCATGGAGGTCTTCTAAGCACGACTAAAGAGCCATGTATTTATAGTCATCTTTGGAGCCAAGATTTGAATTTGAATCTTGCCTAAATGCACTCTTCAATATTTTGTTGATTGGTTCTCCTACTCACCTAATCAAAATTCATGGCTTTTCTTTCCTTTTTCATCAAGTGGACTCAACCACTTAGATTCCTTTACTTTTACATCAAGTAAAGTCTTCAAAAATTACAAGAGGTAGTTCACAAGTGAACTCTACAAGGAGTTTACATTTCCTTTAAATTTCTAAGCCTTTTGATGACCCAAACCCTCACTTGGACTTGCCATCAATTTTTTCCAATAGCTCGCCCTCAAATCAAGTGATCTTGAGGTCTTCAATCTTCCAAGATTACCTGCAAACCAATCATAGCCTTGAATTTGCAAAGCTTTGTACCATCCAATGCTTTGGTTAGAATATTTACACATTTTTGATGAGTGGACACATATGATATTTGAATCTCCTCGCTCACAATCTTCTTTATTACATAGTGATAATGAACTTCAATATGTTTAGTCCTTGCATGAAAAATTGGATTAGCAGCTAAGTGAATGGAGCTCATATGATCACTAAAAATATTTGGAGTTCCAATCTCCAAACTAAGATATGTGAATAATGTCTTCATCCACATAGCTTCTTGAGTAGCTATGGCAAGGCCTCTCTATTCAGCCTTTTTGGAAGAGAGAGCAACTGTGGGTGGATTCTTGGATGACCATGAAACAAGTTTTGAACCTACAAAGGTCAGATAACCTGAGGTGCTCCCTCTATCTTCCTTAGATCCAGCCCAATCTGCATCAGAGAAAAATTTCAAACTTTAATCAGATACATAAGGGTAATATAACCCTTCATTCATGGTTCCTTTGAGATATCTAAGTAGCATCTTTGCAGCTTCCATGTAAGGTTTCTTGGATGTGTGCATAAATTGACTTAGCACACTCACACTATAACATATATCAACCCTTTTCAATGTGCCATAGTTTGAACTACCCACAAGGCTTTGATAACATGTCACATCTTATAGGAGTTCACCTTCTTGTGAGCTCAATTTATGATTAACCTCCACTCGAGTAGATGCAATCCTGCAATCTTGCATCTTGAATTTTGCGAACATGTCTTTAATGTACTTTCTTTGGGTAAGAAACAAACCATGATCTTTGTAGATAACTTCCAATCCTAGGAAGTAGGTAAGTGAACCCAAATCACCTATCTTGAATTCCTTTTTCATCTCTTCTTTGATTCTCTTCATGCCATCTGTATCATTTCCTATAAGATAATATCATCTACATACACACACAAATAGATGACTTCAGAATTACTCCTCTCTATGAATAGTGATGGATCTACCTTGCTAGGTTGAAATCCTTTGTCCTATAAGAATGAGACAAGCCCTTGATTCTTGTTTAAGTCCATATAAAACTTGATTAATTTTAGACACATAATTAGGATATATGTGATTCTCAAAACAAGGTGGTTGTGCCAAATATACCTCTTATGTTATCCATCCATTAAGAAAAACATTTTTTATATCCAATTGAAGTAAATTCCAATTCTTGGAAGAGGCAATACTAAGAAAAACCATAATTGTGGACATCCTTGCCACAAGAGAGAAGGTCTCTCATAATCAATTCCTTGACTTTGTGCAAAGCCTTTTGCCACAAGCCTTGCCTTATACCTATTAATGGAGCCATCTGAGTTCTTCTTCAATTTGTAAATCCACCTTGAGCCTATCACTTTCATTCATGGAGACTTGGGAACCAACTTCCAAGTGTTATTCTCTTCAAGAGCTTTATTTTCTTCTCCCATTTCATGCCTCGATTTTGATTTCTTCTTTGCTTCCTCAAATATTGAAGGTTCCTCTTGATTTATGTGCTGTGCTAAATAGATTGAATGTTTACTGACTAGAGAAGTATCAAAACCATACCTTTCTGGTTTTCTTTTCTCCCTCATGCACCTTCTTAGGCCATGGTGTGATGATTCTGCCTCTTATCCAAGTTTGTGCATGTTTGCTTTACCTTTAGACTTACACATTTTGAGGTTTTCATACTCGGTTGCTTCATCATCTTCTGAGGTATCCTGCTCTTCAACTTTAGAAGAATTATCCTGAACAAGTTTTGGAAATTCTTCTTCAAGACGATAAGGTAGGTTGACCTTTCTACATGAATCTTCATACCAAAAACTATTCTCATCAAATACTACATCTCTACTCACCAAGAATCCTTTGGTTATTGGGTTGTATAATCTATAGCCCTTTTGATTGTTGTAATATCCAATGAATACAAAGCTTTATACTTTGGGATCCATCTTGCCTCGAACCTGTGAAGGAACATGAGAAAAAGCACCACATCCAAAAATTTTACAACGATCCAATCTTGGTCTTGTTCCATTCCAAGCCTCATATGGTGTCATGCCATCAAGTGATTTTGAAGGTAGCCTGTTAATCAAATAAGTGGTTGTGGATACAGCCTCAGCCCATAAGTAATTAGGTAAGTGATTCTCATTTAGCATAGACCTTGTAGCTTCAACAATTGTCCTATTCCTTCTTTATGCCACTCCATTTTGCTCAGGAGTGTACCTTGTAGTGATCTTTCTTTTGATTCCCCTCTCTTGAAGGAAGGAGTCAAATTCATGGAAGAAGTAATCTCCCCCTCCATCTAACCTTAGCCTTTTTAATGTGTTACCTATTTGATTCTCCACAAGAGCCAACATATATTTTGAAGCATGAAAAGACTTCATCTTTGTGTTTCATAAAATATAGTATAGTCCATCTACTGCAATCATCAATGAAGGAGACATAATACCTTGATCCTGATATTGAAACATCCTTGCTAGGTCTGAACCAAATCCAAGAGATCTCCATGCATATATCCTTTCTTCATGAATGGTAACCTGTGAGACTTTCCAAATTGACATGCGCTACACTTATAAATCGTGTGTTGTTTTGAGAAGTTAGGGAGTCCAAGTACACTTTGTTTCCTGTAAATTTGCTTTAGTGATCTCTCACCAATATGTGCTAAGCTTTTGTGCCATACTTCCAATTCAGTGAGTGCATGTCTACCATAATTAAAGAGAGCAATGTTTCTAGTGTATTGTAATTAAAATGTGAACAATCTACCTGTCTTTTCATCTTTTACAATTCTCCTGAATCCTTGACTTGGATCTTCAACAAATGCTCCTGATCCTACTTCTGTGAACCTAACATGCAACCCTTGCTCTACTATTGGCCCAACACTTATCAAATTCTTTGTAATGCTAGGAACATTAATGAGTAAGTTGATGTTTCCATCAGGTTCTTTGACATTTCCTATTTTCTCAACAAGGTGTCTTGTATCATCTATTGTTTGTACCTCATGCTTGTTCCTTGGATTTTCTAAATCTGATAGGAGTGCCACATTTCCTGCCACATGTTTGGAACAACCTGAATCTATGTAGAAAACATGCTCATGAGATTTACCTTGTGATATGGCCATATTCATGATTAGCAATGAGTCCTCTTGATTTGAGTCTTCTGTGTAGTTATTGAAGTCTCTTCTTCCTCTATTGCCTCCTTTATAGTTTGAATGTTTGTAATTGTTATGGTTGCCATGGTAATTGGTGAACCTTCCTCTTCATTAGCCATAACTTCCTCTATTGTTGCTTTTGCCTCTTTGATTCCTGGAATTCCTAAAATACTTTTTACTTGTATGATTAGTTAATCCACAAATAGTGCATCAATTAGAGAATTGGGATCTCCCCCTGATTTATCTTCCTTCTCTGCCTCTACCTCTACCATGTCCTCCTCTACCTGTATAATTAGCTTGATGTGTACCTACTTCATCATCCACTTTCTTTCCTCTTCCTTTGTCTTCTTTGGACTTGCTTTTATTAGTATAAAAAGCTGAAGATTCATTAGCTTTGGAGCTTTCTCACTTCTTGATAAGCTTGGCCTCTTGAGTAAGTAGTTGTCCTATGAGTGTGTTGAAATTTGGTACATGCATATCCATGTATAGATCCATAGTTATGGTGAATGAGTCCCACTTGTCATCTGCCTTCAAGCCATTGATGACCTGCCCTATAATTTGTTCTTCATCTATTACCTCTCCAATGCTTCCCAACTCATCTCCTATGTCCTTGAGATTTGTGAGAAAATCAGTCGGACTTTGCTTGGGAGCTTTCTTGAGAGTTTTGAAGTCTAGCCATAGTTGATGCTTCTTGGCCTTTGCATTTGAAGATAAGAAGGCTTCAAGTGCATTCCACACTTCCTGAGATGTTTTACAACTTCTCATGTGAGGAAACAAAGAATCTGAGATAGAGTTGAGGAGATAAGACCTCGCAAGTGCATCCTTGGAGCACCATGTGCTCAGTCTTTCTTGCTCTTCTTGTGTTGGTTGACCTTTGTTCCTGAAACTTGGCATAACTTCATCTCCAGCTATATAACCATATAAATTCCTTCCTTGAAGATAAGCTTCCATCCTTAATGACTAGGATGAGTAGTTACCTCTTTCCAGTTTTTCAATTGATGAAGGAAATCCATCTGCAATGTTTTCCAACCTTGCTCTGATACCACTATGAAGAGATGGATTTGTAGTTGATGAACATGAAGTGGTGCTGCAAAAGCTTTGCACTACACCAGCCAAATGAACTTCAAAGATATGTGGTGGGCCACTTTGGCTCTCGAAAGGATGTATTAGACACCTTATGTACCTTGGAAGATCACTCTCAAAAAGATGAATCAAAACGGATAAGTTGAAGTAGATTCAAGAGCCATAAACTTGATATCTATGTTCATACACATGTCCAAAGTTTTGAACAATTCTCTGCACACAACAGCAATTGACTTACTTCCTTTTGGGGAACTCTTATTGGCTTAATACTCTAGCAATAAAGAGTTATCTCATAAAAAATTATGGCCTACACGAGGAGAAAATAACCTGGCAAGTCATAGCACCATCCTGATTTTCACGTGTTGTAATAGAACTTAGACCCATGAGCAGAAAAATGACAATATCTCACGATCCAAGAATCCAATGCAATTGACATTTTGCAAGCACATACTGTACAGTATGCTAGCTCTAAGAAGCCTTGAGTCATGGAAAATGGTGACGTACTCACTAGGAAATAGATATGAGAAAATGACTATTCTAAGAGAGTGCTAAGAGAGAAGTAGAAAATGAAATGATATAGTTGACTTCAAATGATCATAGATAACGATTGAAACCTCCAATTGCAATGAAAATTTGTGAGTACATAGAAGACTTAGAGATCTAACTTTACTAAGTTGAATCACTCAAAATGATCCACCGAGCTCAGAGAAATCATCTTTGCAATCTCATTGAGAAAACTGAGAGATATGGCAATGAATACTACACTTCACAAGAGCATGAAAATATGAACTCAAATGATCATGAAAATGAACGTATATTGATTGTAAAATACAATGAACTTATTGATACATATGTGTGCCTTGAAACCACACCTTGATATGGCATAAAGCTCATCTCATGGAGGTCTTCTAAATGCGACTAAAGAGCCATGTATTTATAGTCATCTTTGGAGTCAAGATTTGAATTTGAATATTGCCTAAAATCACTCTCCAATCTTTTGGTGATTGATTATCCTAATCACCTAATCCAAATTTGTGGCTTTTCTTTCCTTTTTCATCAAGTGGACTTAACCACTTACATTCCTTTACTTTTACATCAAGTAAACTCTTCAAAAATTACAAGAGGTAGTTCACAAGTGAACTCTACAAGGAGTTTACATTTCCTTTACATTTCTAAGCCTTTTTATGACCCAAGCCATCTCTTGGACTTGCCATGGACTTGTTCCAATAGCTCCCCCTCAAGTCAAGTGACCTTGACATCTTCAATCTTCGAAGGTTACCTGCAAACCAATCATAGCCTTGAATTTGCAAAGCTTTTTACCATCCAATGCTTTGGTTAGGATATTTGCACATTGTTGATGAGTGGACACATATGAAATTTGAATCTCCTTAATCAAAATTGTCTCTCTTACATATTGATAATGAACTTCAATATGTTTAGTCCTTGCATGAAAAATTGGATTAGCAGCTAAGTGAATGGAGCTCATATTTTCACCAAAAATATTTGGAGATCCAATCTCCAAACCAAGATCTATGAATAGTGTCTTCATCCACAGAGCTTCTTGAGTACTATGGCAAGACTTTTGTATTCAGAATCTGTGGAAGAGAGAGCAACTATGGGTTGCTTCTTGGATGACCATGAAACAAATTTTGAACCTGCAAAGGTAAGATAACTTGAGGTGCTCCCTCTATCTTCCTTGGAGCCAGCCCAATCTGCATCAGAGAACAATTTCAAACTTAAACCAGATACATAAGGGTAATATAACCCTTCATTCATGGTTCCTTTGAGATATCTGAGTATGCTCTTGGTAGTTTCCATGTGAGTTTTCTTGGGTGTGTGCATAAATTGACTTAGAAGACTCATAGTATAACATATATCAACCCTTGTGAATGTGGCATAGTTCAAACTACCCATAAGGCTTTGATAAACTATCACATCTTCTATGAGTTCACCTTCATGTGTGTTGGTGTAAATTGCAAGCCTACACATTTGGCTCAAAGGATGCATTAAGTCTACACATACATGAAGAAGCATAGGAACATATGCTAGTGGTTAATTACCACTTTACCTCATTGTAAAAGTCAAATTGACTTGGAATCTTTTGTAATCACCTACCAAAGTGAGTCGTGGAAAAAGTAGCTCATTTGATTGAAGGAATATCTCCAAGCATTTAGGAACTTGATCATAGGGAGCCAAAATTTGAATTTGAATTCAAATCTTTGCTCATTACATATAAAAGTGAACATGAAAAGTCGTGGGTCAGAGAGATCATTTCCCGAGCCTCATTCTACTGATTTTGAGTGTGTGTGAGGACTATACTATAGCCTACACCTCTCTACACCATCAGGCAATGTTATTTATGCCAATGGGATTGTATACAAGTGTTCATTAATAGATACATTTACATCATTCATCTCTGAGTTCTCTGTTAGTCTACTCAAAAGTCTATCCACTTGTCAAGGGCATATCTCGGTCAATTCTTCACCAAATCAAGTGATTCAAAGCTTGTTGGATTCAAATCAAGGTCATCTACGGGCTGTTGACGTTTGAAGTAATTCTAATCAGCCATTTCAGAGAAATCTGCATCGAGGTGAACTCTGGTCATTTTCTACTACAGTCCTAAAAAGTCGGGGGTATAGCTAAACTTGCTAAATTGATTTCTCTTAGCATAGTTTATCTTTTTACATCATTCCACTTGCAAATGGTAGCTTACTAAGCCAATTAAATACCCCTACAAGGAATTTTATCAATTTTTACTGTGCTGGTCACACTAAGCAAAACATTCAGCAGGTGTCAAGACAAAAATAGAAGGTTTTCTTGAGTTTGTGAACTTCAAAGTTTACTGCTTTGGTTCAATCATTACACACATCACTTCCAAAGTACATAGGCTATTTTCTGGTGTTATTGGAAAGCCAAGAAGAGAGGGCTGGTACAAAGCAAGTTTAGCAGTACCTACTCAATCTCTTGGAGCATCCATCCATCTATCCCAATAGTGGTATCAGAGCAATAGAGGTAAAATGTGAGATGGTTTTCCTTCATTTATTGATCAATTGGACGAGATCAACTATCAAGCTTGGTCTCTAAGGATGAAGACCTACTTACAAGGAAGGAGTCTCTATGGATACATCTCAGGAGATGAGGAATTACCCTCATTCAAAGCAAGAGGATTGCCAACCAAGCAAGAACAAGAAAAGCTCAACACATGGTGTGCTAAGGATGCATTGGCAAGGTCATATTTTCTCAACTCTATCTCTGCCTTTCTTTTGCCACATATCAGAAATTGTAAGACATCCCAAGAAACTTGGGAAACCTTGTCTTCATATTTTTCCTCCAATACAAGGGCTAGGAAAAACCAGTTGTGGATTGAATTCACAACACTAAGGAAGCAACCTAAGCAAGCTGTTTGAGAATTTGTTACCAAGATCAAAGATGTTGCAGATCAGTTAGCAAGCATAGGAGAAGAGATTGAAGAAGAACAAATTGTAAGGCAAGTGATCAATGCAATCAAGGCTGATGACAAATGGGAAAGCTTCACCACTGTAATGGATCTCTACATGGACATGCACACTCCAGATCTTACAACACTCATGGGACAACTATTTACACATGAAGCAAAGCTCACCAAAAATGGAGATACATCCAAAGGTAATAACTCTTCTGCCCTATACACTGATAAGAAGTCTAAGGATAAAGGCAAGAGCCAAAAAATGGAAGATGAAGGCTGTACCTCCCAAGCCAACTATGCAAGGAGAGGTAGATCTTGAAGAGGAAGGGGCAGAGGAGGTAAGCAAGGTAGGGGGAGACCCTATAACTCATCACGATGCAACATTTGTGGGTTATACTACAGATGAGTGTTTTAGGAATTACAAAAATTAGAGAGGAAGAGGCTACCAAAGAGGTGGATACTCACAATCAAGAGGAAGGTTCAACCATCACCAAGGCCACAACAACAATTACAACAACAATTACAATGGAAACTATCAAGGAGGATTCAAAACCAGAAAGGACTACAACAACTACACAGAGGAGCAGGATGACTCTCTTCTGATCATGAACATGACTTCAAAGTGAGGTACAAATGATGACCACCTATTCTACATTGACTCAGGGTGCTCAAATCATGTGGCTGGCAATGTGGCACTACTCTCTGATCTTGAAGAGTCAAAAGGTAAACATCAAGTCCAAACAGGTGATGATACAAAACATTCAGTAGTTAAAGTTGGAAATGTTAAGACTTGTGATGGCAATCAAAATTTTTTGAGTAGGGTACTCTATGTACCAACCATTACCAAAAATTTGATGAGTGTTGGTCAGATTGTGGAGAAAGGTTTGCAGGTCAGATTCAATCAATATGGAGCATATGTGGAGGACCCAAGACATGGGCTCAAGAGGATTGCTAAAGGAGAAAAATCAGGTAGACTTTTCACTTTTGAGTTGGAAGATACAAAGAATATTGCACTATATAGTTATAAGGATCAAACACTTTCAGAGCTTGAGATTTGGCACAAAAGGTTAGACACATAGGAGAAAGAACCTTGAAACAAATGTGTAGGGACCAATGTGTGCTTGGGATACCTAATGTATCCAAACAACATATGATTTACAAGTGTAGTGCTTGTCAATTTGGTGAGTCTCATAGGTTACCCTTCTCCAAGAAAGGATATATGCATGAAGACTACCTAGAGCTTGTACACACAGATGTATGGGGACCTAGCAAAGACCCCTCAGTCTCAGGATCAAGGTACTATGTGTCTTTCATTGATGATTATAGCAGATGGAATCTATTATACTTCATGAAGCACAAGGATGAGGTATTTAATTGTTTTAAGAAAGATCTTGCATTAGTTGAAAACCAGATAGGAAGGAATTTGAAGAGGCTAAGGTCAGATGGAGGAGGTGAGTACTTCTCCAATGAATTTGAAGACTTCTTGCAGGACAGAGGCAACAAAAGAGAGATAACTACAAGGTAATCTCCTGAACAAAATGGGGTAGCTGAGAGAAGAAATAGGTTAATTGTTGAGATAGCTAGATCTATGCTTAATGAGAAGAAGTTACCTAACTATCTATGGGTAGAGAGTGTTTCTACTGCCACTTACCTCATAAACAGGTTACCATCTAAGTCACTTGATGGTATGACACCCTATGAAGCATGGCATGGTAAGAGACCATCATTAGATCACTGCAAAATATTTGGATGTGTAGCATATGTGCACATTCCTTCTTAGATAAGAGGTAAGCTAGACCCAAAGGCTGAAAAATGCATTTTCATTGGATATGATTTAAATAAAAAAGGTTACAGGTTTTATAACCCTACCAATAAGGGATTTATGGTAAGCAGAGATGTGATCTTTGATTAAAATGATTCTTGGTATGAGAATGAATGCAGGAAGGTTAAACTACCCTATGAATTGGAAGAGGAATTTCCAAAACTTTCAAAGGAGGAACCTACTCACAATGAAGACTCAAGTTCAGATGATGAAGACACTATCAACCTTGAAGAATTCAAGGCATGGAAGTCCAAGGGCAAAATGAAGATGAAGAAGCTTGAAGACATACCTGAATCTTCAACTCAATCAATCAGAAGATCTCAAAGAGAAAGCAAGAAACCTATCAGATATGGGTATGATACATCTCTTGTTACTAAACATTCAGTTTATCTTGCCAAAGATTTGTCAAATGAAGAACTAGGTTCATATGAAGAAGCAATAACCAAATCAGAATGGAAAGAAGCTATGGATGAGGAGATTGATGCTCTCAAGCAGAGTGACACATGGGAGTTAGTACCCAAGAAGGATTCTATGAAGGTAATAGGATCCAGATGGATATATAAGTTGAAAAGAAATTCTGATGGAACAATTAATAGGTACAAAGTCAGATTAGTAGCCAAGGGTTTTGCACAAACCCAAGGCATTGAGTATGAAGAGACATTTTCTCCTGTGGCCAAGATGCCAACAATCAGAGTGTTGGTTAGTGTGGCTACATCAAAGAATTGGAACATGAACCAATTGGATGTCAAGAATTCTTTCTTGAATGGATGGATTTCAGAAGAATTTTATATGTCACAACCTCCTGGCTATGAGGACCCAAAGAAGGTAACTTATGTTTGCAAATTAAAAAAGGCTTTATATGGATAGAAGCAGGCACCTAGGGCATGGAATTACAGGTTAACTACATACCTCCAAGACCAAGGTTTTGTCATGAGCAAGGCTGAAACTTCTCTGTTCATTAAGAGAAGTAATTCAGAGGTAATATATCTCTGTGTTTATGTTGATGACATCATCATTACAGGTAATGATGTCAATGGAATCAGGTATATCAAAAGCCAGATGATGAAGTAGTTCAAGATCAATGATCTTGGTTTATTGAAGTATTTTTTGGGACTTGAGTTAGTCTACACTAATTCAGGGATATACATTACTCAGAAAAAATATATATAGGATATGTTGAAAAAGTTTCACTTGCAGGATGCTAAAGTAGCAAGCACTCCAATGGAGGTAAACCTAAAGCTAAGTGCCCATGAAGGTGATGAAGTCAAAGACATTACAGGTTATCAAAGTATGGTGGGTAGCTTGAACTATGCTACTCTTACAAGAATTTATATTGCATATGGAGTTAGTGTGCTAAGTCAATTTATGCACAAGCCAAGGATACCTCACTTAGAGGCTGCCAAGAGAATCTTGAAGTATCTCAACGGTACACAGAATCATGGTTTGTATTTCCCTTACACTTCAGATATTGATATCAAAATTTATTTTCCCTTACACTTCAGATATTGATATCAAAATTTATTCACATGCAGATTGGGCAGGATGCAAGGATGATAGGAGGAGCACTTCTGGATATATTTCCTTTGCAGGTGACAAACCAATTTCATGTTCTTCAAAGAAGCAACCTATTGTTGCTTTGTCTTCCACAGAGGAAGAGTATAGAGGATTGGCTAATGCCACACAAGAAGCAATTTGGATTAAACTTTTGTATACAGAATTGGGATTGTATACTAGGTCACCAATTATCTTTGGGGATAATACAAGTTCTCTTCACCTTGTAGCTAATCCTATCTATCATGTTAGGACCAAACACATAGAGGTCCATTACCATTATGTGAGATAAAAATTGATAAGCAAGGACATTCAACTTACCTATGTATCAACCAACATGCAATGTGCAGATTTGTTGACTAAAGCTTTGGATGGAACAAAACTTTGCAGATTCAAATCCGTGATTGGATTGCAGGATATACTTAAAGATTGAAGATGAAGACTTAAGCCAAAATGTTTTGCTTGAGGGGGAGCTGTTGGTGTAAATTGCAAGCCTACACATTTGGCTCAAAGGATGCATTAAAGTCTACACATACATGAAGAAGCATAGGAACATATGCTAGTGGTTAATTACCACTTTACCTCATTGTAAAAGTCAAATTGCTTGGAATCTTTTGTAATCACCTACCAATGTGAGTCGTGGAAAAAGTAGCTCATTTGATTGAAGGAATATCTCCAAGCATTTAGGAACTTGATCATAGGGAGCCAAAATTTGAATTTGAATTCAAATCTTTGCTCATTACATATAAAAGTGAACATGAAAAGTCGCGGGTAAGAGAGATCATTTCGTGAGCCTCATTCTACTCATTTTGAGTGTGTGTGAGGACTATACTAAAGCCTACACCTCTAGACACTATTAGGCAATGTTATTCATGCCAATGGGGTTGTATACAAGTGTTCATTAATAGATACATTTACATCATTCATCTCTGAGTTCTCTATTAGTCTACTCAAAAGTGTGTCAACTTGTCAAGCGCATATCTCGGTCAATTCTTCACCAACTCAAGTGATTCAAAGCTTGTTGGATTCAGCTCAAAGTCATCTACATGCTCGCAAAGTTTGAAGTAATTCTATTCAGTCATTTCAGAGAAATCTGCGTCGAGGTGAACTCTGGTCATTTTCTGCTACAATCCTAAAAAGTCGTGGGTATAGCTAAACTTGCTAAATTGATTTCTCTTAGCATAGTTTATCTTTTTACATCATTCCACTTGAAAATGGTAGCTTACTAAGCTAATTAAATACCCCTAGAAGGAAGTTTATCAATTTCTACTGTGCTGGTCCCATTGAGCAAAACATTCAGCAGGTGTCAAGACAAAAATAGAAGGTTTTCTTGAGTTTGTGAACTTCAAAGTTATCTGATACACACACAAATACATGACTTCAAAATTACTCCTCTTTATGAATTGTGATGGATCTGCCTTGCTAGGTTGAATTCCCTTTTCTTGTAAGAATGAGACAAGCCTGTGATTCCAAGCCCTTGGGGCTTGTTTCAGTCCATATAAAGCTTTATTAAGCTTAGACACATATATGTGATTCTCAAAACCAGGTGGTTGTTTCATATATACCTCTTCTGTTATCCATCCATTAAGAAATGCATTTTTTACATCCAATTGAAGTATCTTCCAATTCTTGGAAGAGGGAATACTAAGCAAAACCCTAATTGTGGGCATCTTTGCCATAGGAGAGAAGGTCTCCTCATAATCTATTCCCTGATTTTGTGCAAACCCTTTTGCCACAAGCCTTGCCTTATACCTGATAATGGAGCCATTTGAGTTCTTCATCAATTTGTAAATCCACCTTGAGCCCATCACTTTCATTGATGGAGATGTGCGAACCAACTCCCAAGTGTTGTTCTCTTCAAGAGCTTCAATTTCTTCTTCCATTTCATGCCTCCATTCTGATTTCTTCTTTCCTTCCTCAAATGTTGAAGGTTCCTCTTGATAATTTCCTGTGCTAGATAGATTGAATGTTTAGTGACTAGAGAAGTATCAAACCCATACCTTTCTTGTTTTATTTTCTCCCTCATGCACCTTCTTAGGCCATGATGTGATGATGCTTCCTCTTATCCAAGTTCGTGCACTTTTTCTTTACCTTTAGACTTCCACAATTTGAATTTTTCATACTGAATTGCTTCATCATCTTCTCAAGTATCCTGCTCTTCAACTTTAGAAGAATTATCCTTAACATGTTTTGGAACATCTTCTTCAAGATCATAAGGTAGGTTGACCTTTCTATATGAATCTTCATACCAAGAACTATTCTCATCAAATACTACATCTCTACTCACCAAGAATCCTTTGGTTGTTGGGTTGTATAATCTATAGCCCTTGTGATTGTTGTCATATCCAATGAATACACACCTTTCTGCTTTGGGATCCATCTTGCCTCTAACCTGTGAAGGAACATGTGAAAAACCCTATCCAAAAATCTTACAATGATCCAAGCTTGGTCTTCTTCCATTCCAAGACTCATATAGTGTCATGCCATCAAGTGATTTTGAAGGTAACCTGTTAATTAAATAAGTGGCTATGGACACAGCCTCAAACCATAAGTAATTAGGTAAGTGCTTCTCATTTAGCATAGACCTTGCAGTTTCAACAATTCTCCTATTCTTTCTTTCTGCCACTCCATTTTGCTCAGGAGTGTACCTTGTAGTGATCTGTCTTTTGATTCCGCTCTTTTAAAGAAAGGATTCAAATTGCTAGGTCCACATACATCTATATGAACCAAGTCCAGGAGATCTCCATGCATATATCCTTTCTTCATGAATGATAACCTGTGAGACTTTCCAAATTGACAACACTACACTTATAAATCATGTGTTGTTTTGACAAGTTAGGGAGTCCAAGTACACTTTGGTCCTTGCAAATGTGCTTTAATGATCTTTCACGAATATGTGCTAACCTTTTGTGCCATACTTCTAATTGTGTGAGTGTCTATCTACCATAATTAAAGAGAGCAATGTTTCTAGTGTCTTGTAATTCAAATCTGAACAATCTACCTATATGTCCATCTTTTGCAACTCTCCTGAATCCTTGACTTGAATCTTCAACAAATGCTCCTACTCCTGCTTCTGTGAACCTGACTTGCAACCCTTTCTCTACTATCTGCCCAACACTTATCAAATTCTTTGTAATGCTAGGGACATAGAGTACCTTACTCAGTTAGTTGATGTTTCCATCAGGTGCTTTGACATTTCCTATTTTCTCCACAAGGTGTCTTGTATCATCTCCTATTTGTACCTCATGCTTGTTCCTTGGATCTTCTACATCTGATAGGAGTGCCACATTTTCTGCCACATGATTAGAAAAACCTGAATCTATGTAGAAAACATGCTCATCAGATTTACCTTGTGGCATGGCCATATTCATGATTAGCAATGAGTCCTCTTGATTTGAGTCTTTTGTGTAGCTATTCAAGTCTCTTCTTCCTCTATTGCCTCCTTGATAGTTTGAATGGTTGTAATTGTTATGGTTGCCATGGTAATTGTTGAACCTTCCTCTTGAGTAGCCATAACTACCTATATCTGCCTCTCTGATTCTTGGAATTCCTAAAGCAATTTTCAGTTGTATGATTAGTTAATTCACAAATAGAGCATGAATTAGAGTCTCCGGATCTCCCCTTGCCTTGTCTTCATCCTCTACCTCTACTTACCGCCTTCCTCTACCTCTACCATGTCTTCCTCTACCTGCATAATTAGCTTGTCAATGATGTGTACCTGCTTCATCATCCACTTTCTTTACTCTTCCTTTTTTTTCTTGGGACTTGCTTTTATTAGTATACAAAGTTGAAGATTGATTACCTTTGGAGCTTTCTCCATTATTGATAAGCTTGGCCTCTTGAGTAAGTAGTTTTCCTATGTGTTGGTGCAAGTTCCAAGCCTACACACTTGACTAGACATGAGAAGACCTTATGTGGAATAAGTAAATTCCCATAAGAACCATTGCTATGGATTCTTTATCTTTTACCATTTGTGAAAGTTAAATTGACTTGAAGGAATATGTGTAAAAGCCACTAAACTCATGGAGTTAGATGGATTGATGGAGTTACAAATTCATTAGAGAGAATATCTCCTAGATTATGGGATCACCTTTTTAGTGAGAGCCAAAGTTGAATTCAAATTCAAATTTTGAATGAAGCATCTATAAAAGATGAATGTAAAATCTCACAGGGTATGTACTCCATTTCTGAGCCTTTAGTTGATCACATTGTAGAGACTGTGTGGTTCACTTCATAGCCTACACTACTCAATATCCTTGGGCATTGATTATCAGCCAATGATACGGTACAACATTGTCATATAATACAATAGATAAATTCTTATATCTGTTAGTCTCTCTGTCATAGTCACTCAAAAGAGTCATTTTGTATTGCTCGTATTGTAGTCATTACTCCACCATTTTCAATGTTCTATGTCTTGTTGGAATCATCTCTATGTCTAATACGCAATGATTAATTCAACAGAGACTACTTTCTAATTCACACTTCATAAAAAACCTTCTATTTTGGTTCACACACCTGCTACTTGTTAAGCTCAGTGCTTCTAGTATAGTAGGAATTAGAAAACTTCCTTTTGGCAATGTCAAATTAGCTTAAAGATCTAATGATTCCAAGTGGAATCACTCAAAATGGTTAACTATACGTAGAGCAATCAATTTAGCAAGTGTAGCTTTACCCCCGATTTTTTAGGACCTTTGTACAGAATGCCCAATGACCACTTCAACACGTTTTTCTCTGACTCCACTGAATGGAATTTCTTAAGACTTTGTCAGCAAGTAGTACACTTAGAGCGGATTCCAAAAATCCATATAACATTGAAAATGGTGGAGTAATGATTGAGATATGAGCAATACAAAATGACTATTCTCTGTGACTATGACAGAGAGACTAACATATATAAGAATTGATCTATTGTATTATATGACAATGTTGTACATGATCATTGGCATGATAATCAATGCCTGATAGTGAGTAGTGTAGGCCATGAACTGAGTCACACACTCTCTACAATTTGATCAACTAAAGGCTCATAAATGGAGTACATACCCCGTGAGATTTTACATTCATCTTTTATAGATGCTTCATTCAAAATTTGAATTTGAATTCAACTTTGGCTCTCACTAAAAGGATGATCCCCTAATCAAGGAGATACTCTCTCTAATGAATTTGTAACTCTATCAATCCATCTAACTCCATGAGTTTAGTGGATTTTACACATATTCCTTCAAGTCAATTCGACTTTTACAAATGGTAGAAGATAAAGAATCCATAGCAATGGTTCTTATGGAAATTCAATTATTCCACATAAGGTCTTCTCATGTCTAGCCAAGTGTATAGGCTTGGCACTTGCACCAACATCTCCCCCTCAAGCCAAAAATCTTGGCTTGATTTTGTTTATGAATCATCTTGAATGTCCTACAATCCAATCATAGCTTTAAACCTACAAATTTTGGTACCATCAAGTGCTTTAGTCAATAAATCTGCACATTGCATATTAGTTGATACATATGCCAACTGAATTTCCTTGCTCAATATTTTTTCTCTCACATAATGATAGTGGACCCATATATGCTTGATCCAAGCAATGATAAATAGGATTCGCTGCAAGATGTAGAGAACTTGTATTATCTCCAAAAATCATTAGAGATATAGTATGCAGTCCCAAATCTACATATAGCAATCTGATCCATATGGCCTCTTGAGTGGCATTGGCCAATCCTCTATATTCTGCCTCTGTTGAAGATAAAGCAATAGTAGGTTGCTTCTTCGAAGACCATGATATAGGCCTGTCACCTGCAAAAGATAGATAACCTGAGGTACTCCTATCATCTTTGCAACTTGCCCAATCTACATCTGAGTATATCTTGATATCCAATTCTGAAGTATAAGGAAAGTATAAACCTTGATTTTGAGTGCCCTTAAGGTACTTCAAAATCCTCTTGGCAGCTTCCAAGTGAGGTACTCTAGGTTTTTGCATAAATTGACTTAAGACACTTACTCCAAAAGCAATATCAATCCTTGTCAATGTAGCATAGTTTGGGCTTCCCACTTTGCTTTGGTATCCTACAATATTTTCAAGCACATATCCTTCATGAGCACTTAAGTTTTGGTTTACCTCCATAGGAGTTCTTGCTACCTTGACATCCTACAAATGAAACTTCTTTAACATGTCATGTACATACTTTCTATGTGTAATGTAAATTCCAGAGTTAGAATAGACTACCTCAAGTGCAAGAAAATACTTTAGTGACCCTAGATCACTGATTTTGAACTCCTGCATCATTTGATTTTTGATCTGATTGATGCCATTGGCATCATTACCTATAATATGATATCATCAACATACACACATAGATATATCACTTCTGAATTACTTCTCTTAACAAACATAGAAGTATTTGCTTTACTCATCATGAATCCTTGATCTTGAAGTTATGTAGTCAACCTATGGTTCCATGGCCTAGGTGCCTGCTTCAATCCATAAAGAGCTTTGTTCAATTTTTACACATGATTTACCTTGCTTGGGTCCTCATATCTAGGAGGTTGAGACATGTACACCTCCTCTGAAATCCATCCATTTAGAAATGCATTTTTTACATCCAAGTGGTACATGTTCCAATTCTTTGATTCAGCCGCACTTACCAATACCCTGATGGTTGGCATTTTTGCCACACGCGAGAAGGTTTGTTCATAATCAACTCCTTGGGTTTGTGCCAAACCCTTAGCAACAAGTCTAGTTTTGTACTTGCTTATTGAACCATCAGAATTTCTCTTGATCTTGTAGATCCATCTAGAACCAATTACCTTCATAGACTCCTTCTTTGGCACTAGCTCCCAAGTATCATTCTCCTTGAGTGCTTCAATTTCTTCATCGATAGCGTCCTTCCATTCTGTTTTGGCCTTTGCCTCTTTATATGATGCTGGCTCTGGCTCTTCAAGTGACAAATCTTTTGCAAGATAAATAGAATGCTTAGTAACTAAAGAAGTATCATACCCATATCTGATTGGCTTCTTGCTCTCCCTTTGTGATCTTTTGATTGCTTAGTTGGATGATTTAGGTATATCCTCCAACTTCTTCATCTTGACCTTGCCTTTAGATTTCCATGCCTTGAATTCTTCTAGGTTGATGATGTCCTCATCATTTGATTTGATGTCTTCAATCTGGTTTGGCTCCTCTTCGGTGAGGCTTGGAAATTCCTCTTCCAAGTCATAAGGCAACTTTACTTTCCAGCATTCACTTTCAAACCAAGAATCATTCTCATCAAAGACAATATCTCTACTCACCATAAGTCCTTTGTTAGAAGGATTGTAAAACCTGTATCCCTTCTGATTCAATTCATACCCTATGAAGATGCACTTATCTGCCTTAGGGTCTAGCTTACCTCTAATTTGTGATGGGATATGCACATAAGCAACACATCTGAAGATCCTGCAATGATCAAGTGAAGGTCTTCTACCATGCCATGCTTCATATGGTGTCATCCCATCAAGAGATTTTGATGGCAACCTCTTTACAAGATAAGTGGCAGTAGATATACTCTTTGCCCACAAATAATTAGGTAATTTTTTCTCATTTAGCATTGACCTAGCTGTCTCAACAATTAATCTATTTCTCCTCTCTACCACCCCATTTTGCTTAGGGGTATACCTTGTTGTGATTTCCATTTGATTCCTCTATCTTGCAAGAATGCATCAAACTCATTTGAGAAGTACTCTTCTCCTCCATCTGACCTTAGTCTTTTTAGGCTTCTTCCTATTTGGTTTTTCACAAGTGCAAGATACTTCTTAAAGCAGCTGAATACTCCATCTTTGTGCTTCATAAAATATAAGATAGTCCACCTACTGAAATCATCCATGAAAGATACATAATACCTTGATCGCGAAATTGAGGGATCCTTGCTTGGTCCCCATACATCTCTATGGACAAGCTTTAAGTAGTCCCCATGCATGTAAGCTTTCTTTGAGAAGGGTAACCTGTGAGATTTTCCAAACTAACAAGCACCACATTTATAGATCATGTGTTGCTTGGATACATTAGGTATCCTAAGCACACATTGATCTCTACATATTTTCTTTAAGGTTCTCTCACCAATATGCCCTAACCTCTTATGGTAGATTTCAAGCTCTGACAATGTTTGATCTTTGTAGCTATAAAGTGCAATATTCCTTGTGTCTTCAAGTTCAAAAGTAAATAATCTACTTGTCTTTTCTCCTTTGCACATTCTCTTGAATCCATGTTGGGGATCCTCCACAAATGCTCCATATTTGTTGAACCTAACCTACAAACCCTTTTCCACAATCGGTCCAATGCTCATCAAATTTTTGGTAATCGTAGGTACATATAGAACCCTGCTCAACAGATTTCTATTTCCATCAAAGGTTTTAACATTCCCTACCTTGACCATTGAGTTCTTGGTGTCATCACCTGTTTACTTGATGTTTTCCCTTAGGTTCCTTAAGGTCATAGAGAAGAGCTACATTGCATACACATGGTTTGAGCATCCTAAGTCAATGTAGAAAAGATGGTCATCATTCATACCTTGCTTTGAAGTCATATTCATAGAATCTTCTTGTTCCTCTGTATAATTGTTGTAGTCTTTCCTTGATTTGTAGCCTCCTTGGTAGTTGTTATTGTAGTTGTTGTTGTAGTTGTTGTTGTAGCTTTGATGATGGTTGAATCTACCTCTTGATTGTGTATATCCACCTCTTTGGAAACCTCTACCTCTTTGATTCTTGAAGTTCCTATAACACTCATCTGTAGTGTGATTTGACAAACCACAAATATTACATGGGGAAGAGTTGAAAGGTCTCCCCCTACCTTGCTTACCTCCTCTTCCCCTACCTCTTGAGTTTCTACCTCTCCTTGCATAGTTGGCTTGAGATGTTGTACCTTCATCCTCAGTTTTCTTGCTTTTCCCTTTCTCTTTAGACTTTCCTTTATTTGTGTATAGGGCAAAAGAGCTATTACGTCTTGATGAATCTCCATTCTTGTTGAGCTTGGATTCATGGGTAAAAAGATTCCCCATGAGTGTGGTAAGATCTGGAATCTACATGTCCATGTACAAGTCCATGGCAGTTGTGAAGTTCTCCCATTTGTCATCTACCTTAATACCATTGATCACTTGTCTCAGAATTTGCTCCTCTTCAATCTCCTCTCCTATGCTTGCCACGTGGTCAGCCACATCCTTGACTTTGGTAACATACTCTCTGATGCCTTGCTTGGGTTGCTTTCTTTGAGTGGTAAACTCAATCCACAATTGGTTCTTCCTCGCCCTTGTGTTGGAAGAGAAATATGAAGAAAATGTTTGCCAAGTCTCTTCGGATGTCTTAGAGTTCCTAATGTGTGGAAGAAGAAAATCAGAGATTGAGTTAAGTATGACCTTGCTAATGCATCTTTGGCACGCCACGAATTGAGCCTTTCATGCTCCTCTCTTGTAGGTTGTCCTTGGCCTCTAGAAATGGGCATCTCCTTATCTCCTCAGATGTATCCATAGAGATTCCTTCCTTGCAAGGATGTATTCATCCTCAAGGACCAAGCTTGGTAGTTGTTCCTATCTAATTTATCAATGAAAGAAGTAAAACCATCTCCCATTTTACCTTAACTTTGCTCTAATACCACTGTTGGGAAAGATGGATGGACACTCCAGAAAATGAGTTGGTACTGCTAATCCTTGCTTTTGTACCAGCCCTCTTACACTTCAGAGTTAAGTTGTAGGCCTTCTTAGCTTTCCAATGACACTAAATAAGTGCCTATGTACTTTGGAAATGATGCAAGTAATGATTAATTCAAAATAGACTACTTTCCAATTTACACTTCATAAAAAACCTTCTTTTTTGGTTCACACACTTGTTGCTTGTTAAGCTCAGTGCTTCCAGTACAGTAGAACATAGAAAAGTTCCTTTTGGAGATGTCAAATTAGCTTAAATGGCTAATTATTCCAAGTTGAATCACTTAAAATGATTAACTATATGTAGAGTAATCAACTTATCAAGTGTAGATTTACCCCCCATTTTTAAGGACCTCTACACAGAATGACTAGGGACCACGTCGATGCATGTTTCTCTAAATGCAGTGAATGTAAGTTGGTTGCTTCTTTGAAGACCATGAGATGGGCTTATCACTTGCAAAAGATAAATATCCAGAAGTACTCCTTTTGTCATCCTTACATCCTACCCAATTTGCATATCCTTTTAGCAGCTTCCAAGTGAGGTGCTCTAGGTTTATGCATGAATGGACTCAAAACACTGACACCGTAGCATATATCAATCCTGGTTAATGTTGCATAGTTGAGACTTCCAACTATGCTTTGGTATCATGCAATGTCTTCAAGCAAATTACCTTCATGAGCACTCAATTTATGGTTTACCTCCATAGGGGTGCTAGCTACCTTTGCATTCTCCAAATCCTGCACATATTTCCTTTGAGTGATGTAAACTCTAGAGTTAGTGTATAGTAACTCAAGTCCAAGAAAATACTTCAAAAACCCTAGGTCACTAATTTTTAACTCCTGCATCATCTGTTTTTTGATTCATTTGATGCCATTGGCATCACTACCTATCAAAATGATGTTATCAACATACACACATAAGTATATCATTTTTGAGTTACTTATCTTGACAAACAGAGAAGAATCTGCCTTGCTCATCATGAATCCTTGGTCTTGAAGATAGGTTCTTAACCTATGGCTCCATGCCATAGGTGCTTGCTTCAAACCATAAAGAGCTTTGTTCAATTTTCACACATGATTTACCTTGCTTGGTTCTTGATAGCCAGGAGGTTGAGCCATGTAAACCTCCTCTTAAATCCAACCATTGAGAAAGGCATAGCCATAGGTGAATAATTTTCTTCATAATCTGCTCCTTGGGTTTGCGCAAAACCCTTAGCCACCAGTCTAGTTTTATATCTATTTATGGATCCATCTGAGTTCCTTTTGATTTTGTAAATGCATCTAGAACCAATCACCTTCATTGATGCCTTCTTGGGTACTAGCTCCCAAGTGTCATTCTCTTGGAGTGCTTCTATTTTCTCATCCATAGCTTCCTTCCATTCTGCTTTGGTACTTACTTCTTCATATGAAGAAGGTTCTTCAAGTGATAAATCCTTAACAAGATAAACGGAATGCTTAGTAACTAATGAAGTATCATACCCATATCTGATTGGCTTCTTACTCGCTCTTTGTGATCTCCTTGGAGCTTGGTTGGATGATTCAGGTATGTCCTCCAACCTCTTCATCTTGGCCTTGCCCTTTGATTTCCATGCTTTGAACTCTTCCAAGTTGATGGTGTCCTCATCATCTGATTTGATGTCTTCGATTGTGCTTGGCTTCTCCTTGGTAAGGCTAAAAAATTCCTCTTCCAAGTCATATGGAAATTTGACCTTCCTGCATTCAGTTTCAAACCAAGAATCATTCTCATCAATCACAACATCTCTATTGACCATAACTTCTTTTTTGGATGGATTATAAGGATCAAACCTTGTCTGCGTTAGAGATGTGGCACAAAAGATTAGGGCATATTGGTGAAAGAACCTTGAAGCAGATATGTAGAGATCAATGTGTACTTGGGATACCTAATGTATCCAAGCAACATATCTATAAATGTGGTGCATGTCAGTTTGGTAAATCACATAGGTTACCCTATACAAAGAAAGGCTATATGCATGAGGATTATTTGGAACTTTTCCCTACAGATGTGTGAGGACCAAGCAAGGATCTTTCAAATTTAGGCTCAAGGTACTGTGTGTCATTCATTGATGATTTTAGTAGGGGGACTATCTTGTATTTCATGAAACATAAAGATAAAGTGTTCAGTTTCTTCATGAAGTATCTTGCACTTGTGGAAAATCAAATAGGGAAAAGCCTAAAGAGGATAAGGTCAGATAGAGGAGATGAGTACTTTTGCAGTGAGTTTAATGCATTTTTATACGACAGAGGTATCAAAAGGGAGATTACTGCTAGGTATACTCCTGAGCAAAATGGAGTAGTAAAGAGGAGAAATAGGTTGATTGTGGAAGCAGCTAGATCAATGCCTAATGAAAAGAAACTGCCTAATTATTTGTGGATAATTCTAGTATCGTCAAGCTCAAATGTAAATAATCTACCTGTTTTCTCTCCCTTTGCAATCCTTTTGAATCGTTCTTGGGGGTCCTCCACAAAAGCTCCATATTTATTGAACCTAACCTGCAAACCGTTTTTGAGTATCTATGCAACACTCATTAGATTCTTTGTGATAGTAGGTACATAAAGAACTCTGCTCAAGAGATTCTTATTCCCATGTGATAGCGGTTATATAGAGAACCTTACTCGAAATATTTCTCCTATCATTGGGACCTTTTACATTACCATTCTTCTCCACATTGTGCTTAGTATCATCCACTGTTTTTAGTTCATCCTTATGCTTGGGATTCTCCAAATCAGATAGAAGAGCAACATTGCATGGAGCATGGTTTGCACAACTTGAATATATGTAGAACAAATGCTCACTTCTTTACCTTCTTTATGAATTAAATTCATTAGAACTAATGAATCCTCATGTGGTTGATCTTCTGAATAGTTTTCAAGTCCCTTCTATTGTGACTTGTATTGTTATTGTTGAGTTTGTCATTTCTACCTCTAGTGTTGCCAAATCCACCGCTACCACGTCCTTCTAAGCCCTGCCATTGAACCATCAATTTTGGGTGGTGTGGTTAGTCTTATTACAAATGGCACAAGGTTGCATATCCTATCCTTTTTACTTTTCATGCTTTGATACTTTCTTTTTACCTTTCCACTTGCTCTTGCCTACATAGTTGGCTTAGGAAATCTCCTCCTCATCATCTTCCTTATTCTTGCATGCATTTTTTGTCTTTATTATTTGCATAAAGAGAACTTGTTGAATTACCTTGATAGGATTTACCTTCCTTCAGATTCTTGTTGGCCTCTTGATTGAAGCGTTGTCCAAGGAATATGTTGAAATATGGTATTTGTTAATCCATGATGATATCATAGGCTATAGTGAATTATTCCCATTGTTTTCTCAATCCGAATTCGATTTAGAATCTTCCTCATGATGGCCTCTTCTTCAGTGAGCTCTCCAATACATGATAACTGATCTACAACCTCCTCGACCTTGGTGACAAACTCTGTGATAGTTTGTTTTGATGTCTTCTTCATCTTGTTAAACTATATACATAGATGGTTCTTGATAGGTTTGCTACTAGGAGAATATAAGGTCTCAAGTGCATCCCAAGTCTCTTGAGATGTTTTGGATCATCCAATATGTGGTAACAAGAAATCAATGATAGATTTTAATATGTATGACGTGGCCTCAGCATCACTTGCATACCAAAAGGTGAGCTTGTTGGTCTTTTGTGTAGCTCCTCCCTTGGATCTTTGACTAGGCATAACTTCAGCACTTCCTATAATTGCATATAGATTTCTACGATGTAGTTAGCCTACATTCGAATTTGCCAAGTAGCATAATTGTTCTTATCAAGCTTCTCAATCATTGAAGGAAAGCCATCACCCATCTTGATGTAGATCTAATACCAAACTAAATACTTGGAGTAGTTTCAAAGTGGTTTTGATCCTAAGCATTGAAGTTTGTTCTAGCTAACTAGCACACAACTATCCCTTGCACTCTTGGACAGTCAAATACACCTTATAGGCTTGCAATTATTGCAATAAAGCCCACTATGTACTTAGGTTCATCAATGAGAAATGGTTGATTCCAAAGAGATAAGTTTGAACTATGGGTAGTGAAGGAGCCTTGGTATTTTGGATTGAATCATAAAACTTCAAATGATGAGTACAACTAGCTTGATTTCAATTGATTAAATTCCCCTTAAAGGAATAGCATGCATAGAGTTGAGTAGCTAATATGCATAAGAGATTTAATTATAATTAATCAGGATGCTAATTATTAGTTTAACTTTGATTAGTGATAATCTCGACTTTTCGGTGATGTGCAGCGATAGACCCCAAGACCATAAAATCTATATTTCCCATATCTACTAACTCAAATGTTACAAACATTTGTAAAAAAAATTAGACACCATTAACTTTCCAATGAATGCTCATAGATAACAATTGGATCACTTTGAAGAGAGAACCAACCTCTGCAAGTTCATAGAACTTGGAGATGATGATGCAAAGCATGAAAGGAGTGCAAAGTAATGATCAAAATATTTTGTATATTGCTCTAACATTTTTGTACACGTGTTTTTTGAGTCCTCCTATATAATCTTGTGTATTCCACGAATCATCTATAATGAATTCAAATATGAATCAACATGCGAGTTGTGTTTGATGTGATTGAAGATCACTTTCCTATAATCTAGGAAAAGTATAAATCAAGTCTAAACCTTGATTTAGGTGATCGATTGATTAAAAAAAACACCAACCTCAATATCTTGGAATTGGGTTCTTCTCATTTATTTTGTAAAAAGAATAAAGTTCTAATGGCTTATGACTTTACATAACTAATCCTTATAGGATATCATAATGATCATATGCCTTCCTAGAATGAACTCTTCTCAAGCATGATGAAGGATTTATTTTCTAACCTATAACATCTACACGAGCATGATTGTCATCTCTTTGATTCACCTATTTACTCAAAAGAGGGTCCTCTCCTGAACTAGGCTTAAGAAAAGTGATATCTATGCATGGTCAAATTCCTACTCAAATCATTCAAAAGATTTATTCTATATTTTCCTTAATAAGCTGAATCTATTGCAAAGTATAGAAAGAATCTAAGGGTGGACTAAAACATCCCTACTTGATTCACTATTTAACAATGAAACAACTAGCCATTTGTAGCACAAACATGTGAAATAAGTTGAATATAAATATCTTCATCCAAACTACTAACTTTGTCCATTTGTTTGCATTGCTTGTACTTGGACAAAGCAAAAGTGTAGAAATTCTGACTATTTCAAGACTTTGAAAACTATCTTGAAATTCACTCAAACTTAGTTTGTATAGATGGAGCTCTACCAGAGTCAATTTGAAGCATATGAATCAGATGGTTCCACTATGGTCCATGTCTGGCCAATATCCATTGACCTCCTTCTCAAATATACCAATACTATTCCCAATCAGAGGTTTAAGATCCTAGTAGAATGTAGGAAAGAAATTTCCCCTCATATTTTTCAATGCAACTCCAATAAAACTTAAAAAAATTCTAAATGAGTTTTACAATTGTCAAGTTTATGACTAAACTTGAACTTGAGTATCATGCACTTAAAGTATGGCATCCCATACCACTATGCCTACTTTGATGTTAATTCAAAATTTAAAGTTCCAAACCATCAATATTAAATGAACACCTTCATAGTGATTTAACTCAATCTTAATTGGGATGTGATGAAAAATCATTACAGGGAGGTGAACATCCCAAAATTACAAGTTTTTTCTTCATTGTTTTACAAGTGAAAATCATGTGTTTTGGTGCACTAGTGACTTAGTTTGAGTGTACTTCAACTACTGACTTAGTTTGAATGTACATAGTCAAATAAGAGAATAATTTTGGAACAAACAGACAAGATAGTGGATTAGATTGGTCCCCCACACATTGAAGAGTTAGGATGGACCAATGATAACAAATTGGTTGAGGCATTGAGTGTCAAGAAACTCTTCGACTTGTATTTACTCCTTAATAGAAGATAATGCCTTAACTAGATCATTATCACATGGAAATTTAAGTTTGGGGGTTTGTGGTATCCTCTCATCGAGAATGAAAAGTCAGTTCTTATGTGGATAATTATCCATAGGGGAATCTAGACCAATGTTGAAGCTAAAAAATTCTGCAAGGGCCCCCAATAGTGTAAGCATAAGGAAGACATTGATCACCTCTTCATTTCATGACCTAAGAGTCACTTGCTCTAGGAGGCTCTCGCTAGAATTTTGAGTTAATTTTGAGTTTCCAGAGTCAAAACAACTAGAAAGCATTACATGGAGAAGTAATTGGTTGTTCTTTTACCGTATGAAACGCTAGCGAGGGGAAGCTCGTTTGAAGATATGCAAATTAAGATGTATCGCAAAATTTGATGCCCATCCAAAACAATGGTCGATTGATAAGTCCCTTTGTTAGCTAGGTTGAAAAATACATTATTGTAACACATCCCCTCCCTTCAACCATGATAGGATTGTTGTCATGGATAATAAAAGGATCAAAATTAAATGGACCACCCATGAGGGTGGCAAAAAGATCGTTTATCTTCTCTATAACTCTCAATAATATGATCTTTACTTAGGTCTACTTCGACATAGATTATGGCTGCCATCTCGCATTAAATGAATGGTGGAAAAAGGACATCCAATCGAGGCATTAATCACATTGAAAAACTAATAAAGTAGAAGTGAGAGATTAGAGAGTTCAATCCACAAGGGAAACGTCCTAGGTTTCGATTTGACCTTAGAAAATTAAAGGAACCACTTACATAAGCACATGGTTTACGTGATACACTTAAATACGCAAATGGTGTATCTATATACCTTTGTAACTATTAAACAATCCAAAGTGCTAGGCCAAAGTGAAGAGCTTCTAAAGAGCCACATTAAACAAGAGGGTGAATCATTAATCTCTTTAGACACCACTCCGAATATCAAGACAATAATCTCTCCACTCCAAACCTTAGGTCAAGTATCTCCTACACCATCTGAGATGAAGGTCTGACTCTAATGGTGAATCTTTTCTTTTAACAAACTTCCTATAAACTATATTTAGAGGAAGATATATACAAGCCCCCTAAAGAGAGTTACAAAGAAGATTGGTAACCTTCTGTCCCCTACATGGGGCGCATAGTTTAATTTCACTTGTTGTTATTTAAGATGAACTCCCTATACTTCTTTCCTTGCCCAGCCACCATTCTCGCTTGGGAGTGCCTCGCTAAGCTCCTTCATATGGCTCATCAAAATAAATGGGAGCAAGCTTTGCTGAGTGAAGCTATTTGTTGCTCATCTTCTTTGTGGAATGCCATTAGGAGTTCGGAGCTCTTGTAAATATGAAATGAAAGTTTTGAAGTCAACTTAGATAACCCTCTAAGAGAGTTGTCATTAGAAAAATCCTTAGTTTTTATATGTATAATGATTTTTTACTTTAAGAACCCCCTCCCCTATCCCTTTAGGACCAAAATGTGATCATCCTAGATAACAATGAGTTGGAAAACAAGCTCCTTTGGCTTGGGACGGCATTCTTGTCCTGCAAGAAAAAGTATAGATTATTATTAATAAAATATATCCAAGATCCCACTTTGCCTAAACTATCTTCTAGCCATGATCTGTCCAATGTTGTCGTTGAGTAAATAAGTCCCAAAGACCATTCCTGTATCATATACATTAGAATTGTTCTTTTACATCTCGGGTCCATGAGGCGACCTCTCATGATTTCAAATTGTAAACTTATTCTTCCTCATCACTTCTAAAATAAGCTTAAGAAGTTTTAGTGACTTGTCTTTTATTTGTCTATGTTCAAGTGTGAAGGACTAAAATCTGGATCGTAGAGTCTCTAAACACATTGAAATATTTTTACTAAAAACTTAATCATTTTGAAAGGAACTTAAGAGTAGAGTTTTACATTTCTTGCTTCTTTATCTTCTTGCTCCCTTCCCATAATTCTACACTATCTTTTCTTGTGTAGAAATTGTTGCTAACTTTCTCTCTTGGTGTTCTCACTATTTAGAAACTCATACTCATTTTCGTAACTGAATTTTTTCAGAGATGTATGATTTTAATTAATTACAAATATCTTCTTTTCGGCTTGTTTTCTGTTCATAATGCCATAATTTTTGCACCATTGATCTATGCATGGGTTTGAATTAGGTGATTTGGCATCAAAAAACCATTTGAAATAGAGGCCTGACCTCAAATTAATAAGCACTTAAACATTTGCGAATTTCTTTGTTCACTCCATTAGTGGAATTTTCTTTGCTAAGAACTAACTGTAGATTTAGTCAACTCAATCCTTGATTTAATCATGAATTCTTGCACAAACCATAGGTTTCCATGCAACCCAACTATTTTCTAGCCCTTGGACTAATAGTTTAGGTGTTGTATTGTTCCTAGGTTCTACAATCAGTGGATTTGTCAATTTCTTTTGGGATCATTGCTAAGAAATGAGGCCTATACGGGGTGCTGCTTGATCCTAGGAAGTCGGAGTGGTTTGGAGAGGAAATGAAGGTGGTTTTGAAAACTATCGAGCGTAAGTTGGGGTAAGTACCATTGAGGCTTTTTTGAATTTCAAACAAAATTTCAGTTTTGGGGAAGAATTTAGAGAAAGATTAGGAGCATCAATCATCTAGCATAAGTGAGTAAGAAAAATCTTCTCACTTATGCTAGATTATGAGTGATTGAGACAAAACAGACACAAAGGGCTAGAGCATGATTCAAGTACATTGAAGATCTACCTCTACAACTTTGCATGCAGGATGAGGTAACCATTATTTACCATTTTGGTAATTTTAAAATAATTTGGAGGCATATGCAATGAGATATGAGTAGAGACTATAAGAAATAAGAGCACGATGGAATAGACTAGTAAGACATAGTTGAGGAAAAAAACTAGCCAAAGATAGAAGGATACTAAGAGATGGTAAAATCAAATTCTCAAATTGCCAAGGGTAGTGAAGCTACAAAGATAGTGTTGTCCACATGTGCAGTACCAATGTGGAGCCTAGATGGGGATCTAGATAGAATCGAGATATTCTTACTATTGTGCAATGCTATGTAGAGAGCTACACATGGTCCATGCTTATATGTTGGGCAAAAGAGACAAAAGAGTTGGCAAAATATATTATCCAACATTCTCTCCATGACCAAAAGTCCTGCCATCTCAGCCCCCCTCTACACTCACCCCATTAAGCTTATATGGGGAAATTGTGTGGCACCACAAAGGCCTTTATTTTTTTCTTGAATGACAACCCAATGGTCAAGAGGTTTATGCCCCAGCTAACCTAATGTTTAGGCTCACAAAGATCATCTATTACCATCAAGAGTCATACATAGACTTCATCTAACTTGGAGGTTAGGGTTCCACAAATGTTGAACTCCCATAATGGCTTCTCCTCATAATGGAGTCCTCACAACTAAGTGCACCATGGATGATTTGTGGTCACTTGAGGGTGGAGTATTGAGTATATCTAACACCCCCCCTCAATGTTCATCCTACGATGAACTACCTCCTTGGTCCAATGCCAAGGTTTGGAAAGTTTCCATGAATTTGGTCTCTCCCAAGAGCTTTTTTGAAGATGTCTACACTTTCTTCAATTAGAAAATAGCTGATCTCCACGACCCCATTGTCACCACGAATGGAACGGTTGGTGGATCAAGCCAACTGCTGGGTACATGACATAAGTAGGGTGTTTGTGGGTGGCTTAGGCAAGCGAAAACAAAGGGAATTATAGAGTCGCAATGTATGGTAACACAAACTTCAAGGAGATGGAAAATCAAAACGAATTATTAGAGCAAATTCAAAAGCTTCTCATCGTTATCAAAGGGTTTGGGAAAAAGAATTCGTCGAATGAATGCAGACATGTTTTAAGTTTTGTACTGCTCACTGCCCAAATGAAGCAACGATGGAATAATGTTCCTAATTTTTGCCCTCGACTAGTTTTGCATTTACTTCGATTCATCTTCAACAATCATTAATGGTTAAAGCACATTCCGAGGTTTGCATGAGAATTTTTGCGAGACAAAACTACGAGTGGTTTTTTAGTTGATGCATCAAGCAATCACTTCAATAGGTCTTCATAAGAGTCTCCAAATGTTTGGATATACTTCATGTACATATAATGTAGATTCCCCTCTGCAAGATGCTCAAGTCTTGATCAGATGACCGGAATGAACCAAACTTAAAGGCCCGAGCTCATCTTTCTCATCTCACTTCCCTCTCTTCCACTATTGATTCTCCATCGACGGCTGTCCATTATTGTGTGAAGTAGCATAGTCCACTTTGAGAAGTGCCGGGTAAATGCATATTCTCATACACTCGGAAAACAAATACAAACTCTTTTCTCCTTTGGTTTGAAGAGCACATAGTAGCTTTTTTTTTTAATTTGTTTGGATGACAAACCTGTCACTCTGCTCAACAAAGTACTTCTTGGAAGAGACAACAGAAGGGTATTTTCTTGATTTTGGACGATAATCATGAAGACAAAATCTTCATGACACTGTCCTCGATCAACTCATGCACATAGTGATATTGATTTTCTATGTGCTTGATACATGCATGGAAAATAGGATCCTTGGCGATGGCCATGCAACTTTGGTTATCACACTTCAAACCTATAGCCTCCTGTCCTTGTATTGCTACATGGCATGGGATCCTTCACGACGATACTATGTCACAAGATGCAACACATGGTGCTTTGTACTCAACTTCAGTAGAAGATAATGCTACAGTCACTTGCTCCTTACTAATCCAAGAGAAAATCCGAGATCCTACAGGAAAGCAATATCTAGAAGCTATTTTTTTTCTATCAATATCTCTTGCCCAATCTCAACTAGAGTATCCAACGATAGAATAATCCTTCTTCATAGAGAATACTATAATCAATGGTTCCCTTCACATACCTAATTATCTGCATAGTTACATTCCAATGAGTTTGGCAAGGCTTATTAGAGAACCTACTTAGTACTCCAACAACATAGGTGATATCTCGCTTGCTATTGCAGAAGTAGAATAGACTTCCAAAAAAATTCCTATATCTTCTAATATCCATTGAAGGTGAAGTGTCTTCAAACTATAATTTAGTATTGACCTCCATAGGTGTAGAAATCTCCTTACAATCCTCCATGTGGAATGCCTTCAAAATTTATCTCGCATACTTTTTTTTTGAGAGCTGAAAATCTTTTGTGGTTCTTGCCATACTTAAAGGCCTAATCAATAATGCAATATGCCTAATTCCATTACTCCAAATTATGAAACCAAGGCATCTTTCTTTAAACAAGAGCATCATCATTTCCTATAATCACAAGGTCATCTACATAGAGTATAAGCACATCTTTTGAAACCTAGATCCAAGAGATACTTATCTATCCATTGGTACCATGTTATATGGGCTTGATGCAGCCCATATAGTGCCTTCTTCAACTTACATACCTTGTTATCTGAATGTGGATCCTCAAACCCTAGTGGCTAAGACAAATATATCTCCTCCTTGAGGTCTCCCTACAAGAACACTTCTTTGACATCTATGTGATAGATTGGCCATCCTTTATGCATAGTTATAGCTAGTAATACTCATATAGTAGTCATCCTTGTTATCGTGATAAAAAAAATTCACAAAAGTCAATCCCTCGAGCTTCTGAGTAGCCATGTGATCATATTCTTCCTTCTGTACTTTTCCAAAGTACCATTCACCTTGTACTTTAGCTTCGAGACCCACTTTTTTCCAATGAATTTAAGCTTAGGGGGTCAATCCACTAGCTCCCAAGTTCTATTCTTCATGATATTGTTGTATTCTTTTTGCATGGTAGCCACCCAATCTAGATCTTGAAGTGCCTCTTCCACATTGGTGTGTTCCTTTGCTTGTCCTTGAATGAGATCAGTCATGGGGGCTATATTTACAATATGGGCACTTGCCCTTCTCTACTCCTCTATTGATCACCTTGTTCCATACACAATGTCTTGTTCTTATGATTGTGGAATGGGGTTTATGGAATTGTAGAGCTTCCTCACCCAACATGGAAATGGCATTTCAGCTTGGGTAAAGAATAGGTTTGCAAACTTTTGACTTATCATTTCAAGATGATACTTACTTCTCTTGTGTAGAGTGTTGAGATATCAAGCTCAACATGTGATGATCCAAGATGACACGTATCAGTTTTTTGTTTCTCTAACATGTGTAGTGGTCACACCAGTATATGTCAGGGATACTTCATTGAGTTGTACTAGATTTATCTATCGAGAGTGATGGCACATTTTTTTCTTCTCAGCTCAGTCATTTGTGTACATTAGGTTTTTCCTTATGTATTGGTCTCTTTATATATTGCACTTGTTGTATTCTTGTTTTTAGGTCATTCTTGTACATTCCTTTTTATGTAATAGAAGAAGAAGAAGAAGATCATTCATCCTTGCCTCAATCTGAGTGTGTGCTTCTCTTTGATTGTGAGAGTATGTGCGTGAGCTCTCTTCCTTATCTCCTTCCTTGTGACATGGTATCAAAGCTAGCATGGTTGTAGAGAGCTTGTGGAGAAGGTGATGGTGAACAGTATGCAGCAAGGTGTGGAGAAAACACGATTCACAAATGACCTCCGTTTGCTATAAAAATCAGCATGAATGTAGAAGGCAAGGTGGGGACCAGAAAAACCAGGTCAATTTCAGAAATTGTAGCTTGGATCATGTTCAGAAACACTCATATATTCAAGATCCAGAATTTCAAGAGATTTCGTGTACTGTTGATACATGAAAGCTGTGTTTCTCTGAGATGGAACTGTCACGTCATAGTGCGAGAGTGTTCAAGCAAAAGTCTTGCTTGTAGTTTTTTGCAATGTTCTGAATTGCTAGAGAAATGGCAAATGCAGATGGAACGAGTCAGCTTATGAGCGATAAGCTGGTACAAGAACAAATTCCATGCTTGGAGATTCAGAATGAAAAATTTCTTGATGGGAAAAGGCTACTAGAAGTACATCGAAGGAGAGAACGAAAATGCTCAGCAGTTACCAGAGAGGAATCGGACTACAAAACAGTTAAGCGCAAATGAGGAATGGAATCAAGGAGCAAGAAAGGTAATGTATTGGCTATCTATTAGCATACAGGATAGCATGATTGGGCACATACAAGATGCCAAGACTCCAAAAGAGGCTTGGAACATGTTGGTCATATTATACGAGACCAATACAAAGGCACGGAAATTGCAACTCAACAACGAGCTGCATACATTGGAGAAAAGAGCATGTCGATAAGTGACTACACTCTAAAAATCAAGAGCATATGTGAGTCACTTGCATCTATTGGCGTGAATGTAGATGATGATAATAAGGTGGAAGTGTGCCTTCATGGTTTAGCAGCTGCATATAAGCAGTTTAGAACTTCTATACATACTAGAGAAAATATTCCAAATTTTTCTCATCAAGTATCTATGCTGATTATTGAAGAAAAGAATCTTGGTGAGGATTCAAACTCCCCCAAAGGAAAATCTAGTTCTGAGCCGGTATTCTACTCTGGTATAGAAAGAGGTGGATGTAGAGGTTTTAGAAGTGGAAGAGGAAACAATAACCAAGACCAAAGTCAACAACAACATCATATAGGAGAAAGAGGATTGTTTCGAGGCAGGGGAGACAAAGAGGCTGTAGAAGTTTCCAAAGAAATGATTCAGGTAATGATAGTAAAGGATGCTAGAATTATGGTAAACCTAAACACTTTGAACGTGATTGCAGGTTGAAGAATCAAAATAACAAAAGGCTGCAAAACAACTATGCATCCTTAAGTGCATATGATTCTGAGAAGCTATTCATGGTTCAACATCACATGATGAATACAATGTCTGCTAGTGTTTGAAATTCGAATGATAATGTTTGGTATGTTGATTCAGGTGCTTCAAATCACATGACTAGTCATGTGGAATGGTTTAGTACTTTGCAGAAATTGCACTTCCTGAATATGTTGAAACATGTGATAACACATCACACTCTATCGAGCATACAAGAAATATAGCACTCTCTTTGGAGGATGGGAAGGTAAAACATCTTTTTGATGTGCTGCATGTTCCAAATATAACAAAGTATCTTGTTTCTGTTGGACAAATGGTTGACCAGGGATTACAAGTCACGTTCAATGCTAATGGGTTATATGTAGAGGAATACAAAACGGATGGAAGATTGATTGCTAAAAGAAACAAAGTGGGTAGGATGTTCACCTTAAATGTGAAAATTCTTGAAATGAATGTAACCATGTTTGAAAAAGATGTAGGAGTTATTGTTGATATAGAGATCTGTCACAAACGGATTGGACATGCAAACTTGCAAAGGCTGAAATTGATGCAGTCAAAGGAGATTGTCCATGGACTACCAAATTTCAAGGTTGTAGAGATGCAAAAGGTATGTGCAACATGTCAATTGGTAAACAGTCAAGATCATTGTTTCCACATGACAAGCATGTTAGCGAGAATGTACTAGAAATAGTACATATGTTTGGGGTCCTTCAAATACCACATCTATGGGCGGTTACAGGTTTTATGTTACTTTCATTGATGACCATACACGAAAAGTGTGGGTCTCTTTCATGAAAGAGAAGAGTGAGGTATTCACTCACTTTTAGAATTTAAAAGCTATGGTGGAAAAGCAGACAAGAAAGTATATTCAGATATTAAGATCTTATGGAGGAGATGAATACATGTCAAATGAGTTGAACAATTTTCTAAAAAGTCATGGAATTCGAGGTCAATTTTCATGCAGGTACACACGAAAACAAAATGGCATTGCTGAATGCAAAAATAGATATATTGTAGAAATAGCAAGAGCCTTGATGGCTGAGAGGAATATGCCTCATTGTTATTGGGCAAAAGTTGTGCATACGACTATATACATCATGAACAGAACTCCAATTGCTATTGTACATCAAGTTACACATGAAGCAAAGTTCACATGAGTAAAAGGCCAAAATTATCACATATGAAAGTTTTTGGTTGTATTGCATATGTACATGTTCGAGATGAGTTGAGGATGTAGCTTGATCCAAAAGCAGAAAAAGGTGCCTTCATTGGATACTTCCTTGAGCAAAAGGGATATTAATGTTATAACCCACTCACATGACAAGTGAAGGTGAGCAGAGATGTGGTATTTGATGAAATGTCAAGCTTCTATGCAGATGCCAAAGAAGGACTGAATCTTGAACCAAACGACAAAGAAAATGCTGAAAAATCAAGTGCAGAATCTCAAGCTTTGAGTGGGCTGGATGCATCATCAAGCAATAGTTCTGACTCAAATCCATGGATTGGAAGATTGCGTGGAAATTTCAATCCAGCAAATTCATCAAATACATCCAAGAAAGGTAAAGAAAAGCTTTCTGTTGCTCATAAAATATGTGGAGTTTTTGAAGACACTGATGGAGATTCAAGCGGTTCAGAAAAGAGTCTTGATGAGGAACTTGGATTGCCTTCTGTGAAGACTCCAAGAGTAAGAAAGGCACATGCAAAATGATACAAGGAGAAGTTACCCAGGACCAAGAAGATCTGGGAGGATACAGAATTCAATGCAACGATTGACATATGATAGTTACATGGCTTGCCATTGCGCCTACATGACAAAGGTAATACAAGATGCTGAACCTTCTTGTTTTGAAGATGCAATTGGAAATGGAGATGGGGAAAAAGCTATGGATGAAGCGATGGCTTCACTTTATGGAAACGATACATGAAAGCTGGTTCCATTGCCACAAGGAACGAAACCCATAGACTGCAAGTGGGTTTACAAGGTAAAGCACAATGCGGATGGTAGCATAAGCAGGTATAAAGCATGTTTGGTAGCAAAAGGATATGCACAAATGTACGTCATTGATTATGAGGAAACATTTAGCCCTATAGCTAAAATGTCTACTATCAAAACACTTGTTTCATTAGCTACGGAAAAAGGATGGACTTTGCATCAGATGGATGTGATGAGTGCTTTCTTACATGGTGAGTTACAAGAAGAAGTATACATGGACTAGCCATAGGGATATGAAGATTCAAAGCATCGAGAATATGTTTGCAAGTTGCAAAAGGCTTTGTATGGGCTGAAGCAAGCTCATCGTGCATGGCATGCAAGGATTGCTGATTACTTAACCACCATTAGGTTTTTTATGTGTGATGGAGATCATTCAGTGTATGCAAGGAAGGGTGATGATGGCATCACAATTGTGGTTATTTATGTTGATGACTTGATTTTAGGTGGTGATAATGAAGAAAGCATCAAAGAGGTAAAGCAACGTCTTATGCAGGAATTTGACATGAACGATCTTGGTGTGCTTCGCTATTTCTTGGGCATTGATTTTATACATACAGAAACAAGTACATGGATGTCACAAAGGCAATATGCCTTGAATATGTTGCAAAAGTATGGTATGGCTGATTGTAACCCAATTTCTATGCCATTAGATTAGAATTTGAAGTTAGATACTACATCAGGTGAAGCATTGGAAAATGCTACTATGTAGAGGAAAATTGTCTGAAGTTTGATATATCTCACAATTACGAGGCCTGATTTTATCTACACTGTTGGACTTGAAAGTCAATTTATGTAGGTTCCCAGGAAGCCACATTTGGATGCTCTAAGCCTCACTCTACGATATGTGAGTGTATCTTTGGATTATGCATTGTTTTATGAAGCTGGTGTAGATATGGAGGTTCATGGATACAACATTGGAGATTGGGCTGGTAGCATTCATGATAGAAGATCTACTAGTGGCTTTCTATTCTAACTTGGGAGTGAAGCTGTAACATGGAGAAGCAAGAAGCAACCCACTATTGCTTTGTCAAGTACAGAGGTTGAGTATAGAGGTGCTGCAATGGCAGCATGTGAGGCATCATGGCTGGAGATGCTACTTGCAGATTTAGGTTTAGAAGTGTAGAAGCCTACCACTATCCATTGTGATAATCTTAGGAGTATACAGTTAGCACAGAACCCTGTTTCTCAAGCTAGAACAAAGCATATCGAGGTACATTATCACTTCAGTAGAGAGAAGGTATTAGCAAGTGATATTGATCTTGTTTATGTGAGAAAAATGAGCACGTTGCTGATATTTTCACTAAAGCAATTGGAGCAGAGAAGTTTAAAAAGTTTTGGAAGATGCTTGGATTAGAGGACATGACGTTAAGATTGAGGGGGATTGTTGAGATATCAAGCTCAACATGTGATGATCCAAGATGACACGTATCAATTTTCTTTTTCTTTGACATGTATAATGCTCACACCAATATATATCAGGGATACTTCATTGAGCTCTACTAGATTTATCTACCGAGAGTGATGGCACATTTGTATCTTGTGAGCTCACTCATTTGCAGACATTAGGTTTTTCCTTATGTACTAGTCTTTCTGTATTGTACTTATTGTATTCTTGTTTTTAGGTCATTCTTGTACATTCCTTTTTATGTAATGGAAGAAGAAGAAGAAGAAGATCATTCTTCCTTGCCTCAATCTGAGTGTGTGCTTCTCTTCGATTGTGACAGTGTGTGTGTGTGTGAGCTCTCTTCCTTATCTCCTTCCTCGTGACTTGGGCCAGGTTCATAGTGGATTGCCCCTTCGCCTGATGATAGACTAGAATCTATGTTTTCCTCCTCCACTACATGTGACTGCTCCTCCTTAAATGCCACATGGTGACTTTCCATGATCTTCTTAGTTTTCGGATCCTAACGCTTATAAGCCTTCTTATCCTCACTATATGTAAATCGGGAACCTTCCGCTCAGATCGAGCATGGCATAAAACATCAGTGTACAATGTTGTGTACAACTCAACAAAATGGGGCTACTAAAAGAAGAACATGTATCGCATGGAGATGGCAAGGCATCTGTTCAAAATCCAGGCTTTACCACATCGCTTCTGGCTTGAGCATCATATGTACCTAATAGGTGTCCCACCAATGAACTACAAAATATCACTCCATATGAGGTTTGGCATGGTTGGAAGCGATCTATTGCTCAACTGCGTGTCTTTGGTTATCTTGCATATGCATTAGTGATCAAACAACAATGTAGGAAATTGGATGATAAAGAAGTGACATGTATCTTTGTTGGTTACAGTTCTAAAAGCAAAGGCTCTCATCTGTATAATCCATAGATTAAACACATTTTGGTTAGCCATGATGTTTTTTTGGAAGATGCAACTCAATCATTTTTTTCATGCACCAAGGACACATCAATTAGATCTAACGATGTGTACGACACTTTGCTGCCTCTTTTTACAAGTGAAATAATCAAATGTGGGCGCAAATGAGACAATTTCTCAACCTATAAAAGTTCCACATGATAATGCTAATCATTCCCTTTTTTATTCAGATTTACATGATGCACTTGTTGACAAGAGGGTTCTTATAGGGTAGGCAAAAAAAATGCCTAAATTATTTGTGCATACTTTGCAAGATAGCAAATTAGATGCATATCTGTCATATTATACTCATCCAAGATCTCATAGTTCTTCTTTTGCATTAGATTGCTATGTAATGGCTCTTTCTAGTCTCTGTGATGAGAATGAGCTTGTTTCTTTTAATGAAGAACAAAACTCAACAAATTGGATGGTTGCTATGCAATCAAAATATGATGTTATTACAAGGAATGGTACTTGTTCTTTATGTGATTTGCCTCTAGGAAAAAAGGCCATTGGCACTAAATGGTTATACAAGGTGAAACATAAAGCTAATGGAACAGTGGACAGGCATAAAGCTAGACTTGTTGCAAAAGGTTATGCACAAGAGAGAGGCATTGATTTTGATAAGACCTTTGTGTTGGAGTTAGACGTCTACGAAAGCACGCGAACAACACAAGGAAGAAGAAGAAGCTTGGAGCACAAATACACAATACTGAATGTATTACTAAAGAATGTACAAAGATAAGTAGCCCATTAGGGAAATAGGCATATATACAAGCCGGGGGAAAAAAACCTCCTATAGAGGGAGAAAAGTGCCCCGGTGGTCCTAGTGTGTTCACACACATCACTACCTGAATATACCAACAAATCCCCCCTGGGAGTGATGCAGTGAACAAGGAGCTGGCACTCATTTATAAGGAAGTGCCAAGCTATGTGGAAATCACTTCACAAAAGGAAGTAAGCCCAAAGCTTTGCGGAAAGCTTCAAACTTCTCCCTAGGTAGAGCCTTTGTGAAAAGGTCTGCAATGTTCTCCTGTGTGGGCACATATGCCAAGCTGATCTCCCCAGCAAAGAACCTCTCCCTGACATAGTGATAATGGACCTGAATGTTCTTAGTGCGAGCATGGAACACAAGGTTCCTCGCAACTACCAATGCGCTCTGACTATTAGTGAAGATGGTGGTGGCAGAAGACTGACCAACACCCAAATCAGCCATAAGGCGTCTAAGCCACACACATTCAACAGTAGCTGTGAAAGCTGCCCTATACTCAGCCTCACAACTGGAAGTGGCCACAGTAGGCTGCTTCTTGCTCAACCAAGATATACATGAGCTACCAAGCATGAAGCAAAAGCCACTAGTGGACACATGAGTGTCATAGCAACAAGCCCAATCAGAGTCAGAAAAAGCATGCAAATCTGGCGATAGGGATCCCCCCTTGGGATAAAACAACCCAAGTAGTCAAGTACCACTCAAGTAGTGAAAGATGCACTTAACCACCTACCAATGCTTGACTCCTGGGCAATGCATAAATCTGCTCATCTGTGAGATAGCAAATTGAATATCTGGCCGAGTAATGCATAAGTAAATCAAGCATCCAACAGCCTGCTAATAGAGAATAGCATCAAATGCATCTCCAGCATCATGAAGACTCAATCGTAAACCTGTCTCCATAGGATTGGCAATAGGCTTACAGTCTTCAAGGCCAAAACGCTGCAATAATGTGTCAATATATTTTGTTTGACACAAAGCCAATCCACCATCAACTTGCATAAACTGAATGCCCAAATAGTGATGCAAATGCCCCGAATCAGACATCTCAAATGAGGCATGCAAATCAGCCTTGAAATCAGCAATATGCTTCTCAATAGGACCAGTGAGCACCATGTCATCAACATAGACAATAATGATCTGAAACACATCATTAGCACGCTTAACATATAAGGTGCTTTCAGTTGGACTGTTCTCAAAACCATGTGCAACCAGATAGGCATGTATCTTCTCATACCAAGCACGTGTTGCTTGCTTTAAACCATATAATGCCTTCTTTTAACCTCCACACCTGGTTTTCATGCCCTTTCTGCACAAATCCACGGGGCTGAAAAACATTCACTTCTTCATGCAAGTCACCATTCAGAAACGTTGTTTTAATGTCCAACTAATGTACATTGCAACCATGATGGGCTGCAAGTGCACAAATGCTCCGAACAGTAGTCATATGGCATGTAGGTGCAAAGGTCTCATCAAAATCAATGCCTCTTTCCTGCGCATAACCCTTTGCAACAAGCCTAGCCTTATACATGTCAACTGTACCATCAGGTTTACGCTTCAGCTTGTATACCCACTTAGTGCCAATGGCCTTCTTGCCAGGAGGCAAGTCACATAAAGACCATGTACCATTCTTCATTATAGCATCATATTCAGATTGCATAGTAGCCATCCAATTTTCTGAATTCTGTGCTTCATCAAAAGAAACAGGCTCATTCTCATCACAAAGACTAGACGCAACCATAGCATAGCAATATAATGCAAAGGAGGCACTATGAGAGCCTAAACGAGTACGATATGACAAAGGTGCATCTAATTTGCTGTCACGCAAAGTCTGCACCAGCCATTTTGGCATAGTTTTTGCCTGCTCAATATCAGCTCTCTCATCAACAAGTGCATCATGTAAATCTCCATCAGAAATGGAATGATCTGCATCATCATATGAAACCTGCAAAGGTTGAGAAGTTGCCTCATTAGGACCAACACTAGACTCTCCACCTGTAAAAAGAGGCATCAAAGTATCATACATGTCTTTGGAGCTAACAAATGTATCCTTAGTACATGAAAGCAATGGCTGAATAGCATCTTGCACAAATACAACATCACGGCTAACCAGAATGCGTTTAGTCTGTGGATGATACAGACGATAGCCTTTACTTTCAGAACTGTATCCAACAAAAATACATTTTACTGCTTTACCATCCAATTTTCTGCGATGTTGTTCATGCACTAATGCATATGCCAAACAAACAAAAATATGCAGATGAGCAACAGATGGCTTGCGGTCATGCCAAGCCTCATATGGAGTGATAGACTGCAGCGCTTTAGTGGGACACCTGTTCAGTACATATGCTGCACACATGACAGCCTCAAGCTAGAAACTATGAGGTAAAGCATGACTCTTGACCATACACCTCGCCATCTCCATGAGAGACCTGTTCTTCCGTTCAGCAACTCCATTCTGTTGAGGTGTATACGGCACTGTACACTGGTGTTTTATCCCACGTTCAGCGAGAAATGCCCCCCCCCCTCGATCAAAACGGAGGGTGCCCATTTTACATGCTGACAGATTTTCAACCAAAACCAAAAACTGTTTGAAGCACACGAACACTTCGGACTTTGCCTTCAATGGATATACCCATGCATGCCTAGAAAAATCATCAATGAAAGTCACGAAGTAAAGATAATTTCCAAAAGAAGGTGTCTGCATAGGACCACAAACATCACTATGTACAAGCTGCAATTTCTGAGTACCTGAAGTGAACCATCTTTTGGAAAGGACGAATGCTGCATTTTGCCTAAAATACAGCCTTCACAAACATGTTTTCCAGGTGCCTCAAGTTTGGGCAAAGAGGAAACCATTTCAGATTTTTGTAGGCATAGCAAACTAGCAAAATTCAGTTAACCAAAGCGTGCATGCCAAAGCTTTGCATCTGACATAGCCTGAGAATCATTTACTCCACATGCCAAATCATTTACATATCTTTCATAGTCTATGAGCTTATACAACCCACGACATAAAATGCCATAAGCAATAATCACATCGCCATTTGACAAATCATGAACTCTACACCTGTCATCAACAAATTTCACAACCAAGCCAATCTTGGCTAATGCAGAAACTGATAACAGTTTCTTCTTGATCCCCAACACAAATAAAGCATCTGACAAAGTGAAAGAACTACCATCACCAGTAGTCAAAATGATCTTACCAACTCCCATAACAGGATAAGAGGCGTTGTTGGCACATGTAATGGTGTTCCTTGTAGGGGAGGTTCGAGTGAAGAGAAGAAACTACGCTGCGAGGTAATATGTTTGGTTGCCCCACTGTCAAAATACCAAACATCTGAGTCTACTGTAGACATGCGCTGATCATGAGAAGATGGGTCAAAACCGCAAACAATAGTAAATACCCATTCTTCTTCCTGCACAAGATTAGTAGACTCCATTTTTGGTGTAGAGGCTTTTGCAACAACCATTCCAGCCTCTTTCTTCTTTGCCTCTTTTGCAGCCAGTTTTGGACACTTCGTTATGATGTGATCATTCCCTTTTACAGTACTTACAAAACAATTTCTGCTTTTCTGATTTTTTTCTCATCTTTGTCTTGGTTCTTTGAATGTGCAGCATTTGCAAATTTTTGCTTACTAGTAGAAGAGCTCCATTTCCTTTGCCCTTCTGACTAGCTAGGAAAGGTTGATCTACAACACGCATAATGGACCTATTCTGCCTGGACTGATCTTCCTGCAACTGAACAGAGACTAACTCCTCAAATGACAAGGCATTTGGATTGCCTTTCATCATCAACCGAAGAGTAGAAGCAAAACTCTGATATGAATCAGGAAGACCATTCAAAACAGTTTGCACAAGTGAGCTATCTGGTATAACCTCATCAGTAGAAATCAACTCTTCCTTCAAGTCTTTGATCTTTGTTAGGAAACTGTCCATAGAATCACCTTCATTCATGTGCTCACTCTCCAACTGTTTTCGGAGGTAAGCAACACAAGCCTCATTCCTAGCTTGGTACAATGTGGTAAGTGTATCCCAAGAATCCTTAGTTGTTCTGCAAGAGAGAATGTGAGGAATAATGGCACATTTGATAGACAAAGCTATCAATGCATGTGCCTGGGCATCTCTGCCATCCCAGCGAATCTGCTCTGCACTAGATGCAATAGAAATAGTAGCACGAACAGGAAACTGCAGAATATCATCTTCGACACCATCTTCATTAGCTCCAGCACCTGTATTTGCAGTACCTATAGTCAGAGGTGTAACAAAACGTCTTTCAACACCCTACACAATGTTCCACAATCCTTTTGCAACCAATACATGTCGCATCATATAAGCCCATAATGGGTAGTTGGTACCATCCAACTTATCCTCAACAGCCAACATACGGAATACATCACTACTTTCAACCATGGCCGGTGACTAAAATACCTTGATGCAGAAAATTGATTGTATCTCAAAAAGTTGAACAAAACTGCCCCGATGAATTCTGCTAGACCAGTAGAAGACTTCGAGACGCTATACTAGCGAACAGAAATTGGTATATACCTTTGGCACAAAAAGACAAAATAGCATGCACAAGCACTAGGATAATGCGTTCCGAGGCCGAAACACTCTGAAACACCCTGAGTATGCTCACCAAATTTTATGCGAATCTGAGACTGCAAACGGAGGAGTGTCGACGGCACCTTAGATGAAGCGACGACTTGCTCTGATACCAATTGTTGGAGTTAGACGTCTGCGAAAGCACGCAAACAGCACAAGGAAGAAGAAGAAGCTTGGAGCACAAACACACAATACTAAATGTATTACTAAAGAATGTACAAAGATAAGTAGCCCATTAGGGCAATAGGCGTACATACAAGCCGAGGGAAAAAAACCTCCTACAGAGGGAAAAAAGTGCCCCGGCGGTCCTAGTGTGTTCACACACATCACTACCTGAATATATCAACACTTTAGACCCACGTGCAAAATGACCACCGTTTGTAGCATTTGTGCACTTACAACTCATCATGATTGGAATGTAAACTAGTTGTACATTACAACTACATTTATGAATGATGACTTACATGAAGAAGTGTATCTATTTTAGTCCCATGGCTTTTTGTAGAAAGGGCATGAAAACAAAGTGTGCAAGGTGAAATGGGAATTGTATGGTTTGAACTAAGCACCATGTGCTTGGTATGAAACGATAAATGCATACTTGATTGCACATGGTTTATAGAATAGTCCTACTGAGAGCACCTTATATGTTAAGCATATAGATGATGTAATTCTCATCATTTTTGTGTATGTTGGTGACATGTTGCTCATTGGTGCTAATGAGAAGCACATGGCTGAATTTAAGAATTATTTGCATGCCTCTTTTGAGATGTCAGATTTGGGGAATTGGCATCATTATTTGGGCATTCATTTTATGCAAGTGGATGGGGGAATAGCTGTGTCAAACAAAATATATTGACAAATTAATGTAGCTTTTTGGCCTTGAAGATTGCAAACATATTTCCATTCCTATGGAAATAGGAGTCTTCATGATGCTATAGATGCATTTGATGTTGTTCTCTATCAACATGCTATTGGATGCTTGGTTTACTTATGCATAACTTGACTTGATATTCCATGTGCTATCTCTCAGATGAGTAGGTTTATGCATTGCCTAGGTGTCAAGCATTGGCATGCACTTAAGCACAACTTTTGCTAATTGAGTGGTGTGTGGCTACTTGGATTTTTTCATACTAGGGGGGATCACTACCGCCAGATTTACATGCTTGTCTAGACTCAAAATCGACTGGTTCCTATGAAATTTATGTATCCAGGATTGGTTTTTGCTTCATGCTTGGTAGCTCACGCATATCTTGTTTAAGGAAGAAGTAGTCTACTGCAACCACTTCTAATTGTGAGGCTAAGTATAGGGTGGCTTTCATAGTGATTGTTGAGTGTGTGTGGCTTATATGTCTTTTAGCTCATTTGGGTCACAATCAAAGCACATTGGCATTTGTGAGTACCCTAGGTTCTATGATGGCACAAAGCACATTGAGGTGTAATATCATTATGTAACGGAGAAGTTCTTTGCTGGAGAGATTAGTTTGGCATATGTGCCCACATAGGATAACATTGCAAATCTTTTCACAAAGGCTCTCTCAGGAGAAGTTTGAAGCTCTTTGCAAAGTTTTCAGCTTACTTCCTTTTATGGATTGAACTCTTTCCACATAGCTTGGCACTTCCTTTTACATGAGTGCGAGCTCCTTGTTCACCCCATCACTCCAAAGGGGTATTTGTTGATACATGCCGATTAACCTAACATGTTACTTCCTCTTGTATATTCTCTTGGTAATTCATTTAGTGTTGTATTGTGCTTCAAGATTCTTCTTCTTCTTTGTGTTGTTTGAGTGCTTCTGCAAAACTCAAACTCCAAAAAGATTGCTCTATTCTTGATTTCTTTTGGAAACAACTTTCTCTATTACTTGTCCGTCATGCAAGTTTCACATGGTTCATTCCTTGATGAAAACCTACTCCAAGTGAAGAGATGCAATCAAAAGAAGAGATTACAAGCACAAGTGAAGCCATTGGACATGCATTCAGCATGGTAGGAAAGGCATGTGAGAACTCACACAGCCCATACCCCTATGGAATTTGAGGCTTCAAGTCTATTTAAATCCATTAAAAAGGAGGTCAGTATATTTTATCTATTAAACGTGGATGCAAAGCTTAGGTCAAAAGTTTTGTAGATCATTGATGATCCCTCCTCATCCACTCTGGTTGAAAAAGCTAATGCTATGAGTGAGGCTAAAGTTATAGGGGAAGCCCCCCTTTATACATTATAAGAGCTCGCGACTCACTATGACTAGTAGAGGGAAAAATTTACAAGGACTTATAGTGGATGCCAATTAAAGCATTAACTTGATGTTTGGACATACTATAGAAAATCTTGGGCTACAACCATCAAGACCAACCAACTCCACTATGACATTAGCAGATCAAAGTAGGATCAGACCAATGGGAGTGGTTCCTTGAGTTCCAATTGAGGTACGAGATAACATCTTTACTTTGGAATTCATTGTATTAAGACTACATTAGGTAGATGGAGGTTTTCCTTTGTTGATTGGGAGACCATGGCTAAAGCATGCCAGTGTTTTACATGATTGGGGAAAGGATACTATGTGGGTAAAACATGAAGGAAAAGAGCTTTAACATATGTATTTGGAAGAAGGACCAAACAACCAGGGACAAAACAACATGAAGAAAATAATTGGCTTTTATATAGAATAAGGCATGAAGGACAACACAAAAATTGGACTTAGATGATGAAGAGGATATTTTGGCCTGGCTACAAGTGGGTAATTCATTTTCTTGCTATGATTTTTTTCCAAATGAGTCAAGTACAAAAGTTCATGAAGAAAAAGAGGAGACCGTACAAGTAGTTGGATTGGGTGAAGCGAGAAAAAGCCACAGAAGAGGGAAGAAAATGCATCTTAAGTGCAACATAGATGAATCTGATTCAAATACCAAGAAGGAAACTACATGCAAGGTAAAGCAATCTATTGAAGAAATTTCATTTCCAATTCATGAAATCCCTATAGGATGGATGCAAGAAAAGGAAGAACAAATTGATATCCAAAGTGCTATTGCATATGAAAATAAGAACTATGTAGGATAAAGTGACGAAGGATCCTAAAGATGAAGAACCTTTGGACACATTTCTAGATAGGAATCTTGTCAAAAACATCTAGCTAGGCAGCACCAAAAACTCTCGTCCTATATTAGTGGCCACCTTATTATGGAATTATCCAAAGATGCTTTCAAAGGTAACTTCTTTCATGAAATTTGATGTGGATATACTTGCATGGAAATACAAGGACTTAGAAGGAGTACTGGAAAGTTTTGGGGAACACAAAATTCCACTAATTGAAGGAACTAAACCACTCAAGGGGAAAAGCTACAAATTGAATCCAAAGTATGTTAGATCTATCTACCTAGAGTTTCAAAAAATGGAGGATACAAGAATTATCTTTCCGATGGAGAATTTAGAGTGGCTCTCTATTATGGTCATTATTCCTAAAAAGAATACAAAAAAAATACATGTATGGATTTTAGAGCACTTTAATAGGGTAATAGTTTTGGATGGGTTCCCTATGCCCTTTGTAGAACACGTTATAGAAGAAGTGGGTGGACATACGCTCAATAGCTTCATGGATGGATTTGGTGGGTAAAGCCAAATCATCAGGGGGAAAAATGAACCCTACATGGGCCTTCCTAGGAACCCTAATTTGTAGGGATTAAAATGCTTAATCTAGTGGTTTAAAAGAGCATACAAAAGCACTAGTGGTATTTTCAAATAAAATAGTATTTGATAGCTTCCATATTTCAATTACAAAATCAAAATATTTTGAGCCCTTGGATATTTGAATTCAATGGCTCATATTTATTTGAAGGGTCTCTAGAGAGAGAAGGTAAAAAATTCATGGGAGTTTTTCCTATTAATGTAGGTTTTTTGGACACTCTCTACACAATCCTAGGCCCTTGGATTGAGGGAAATCTGATGGATAAGTAGGTTTGGGGATGAGCTTCAAACTGTGGGTCATTTGAGCTATTTGATCGGCTTTTGATCTAAGGGGGGAGGATAAAATTGAGTTATGACTTCCGTTTCCTTTAAGAAAACCATGGATAAATTCCTTTATCTAGGGTTTAGTCGTGCTTAAAGTTGTTGTAGAAGAGAATTGGGTAGAAATCATATGCTTAAGATGTTGGAGTTTGGTTTAGGTAAAAAGCACATAACTTGCCCTTTGACTATTGGAGACTTTAACTCACATAATAAGCTTCAATTTGATTCAATAAAACACCATAGGTACGTTGGAAATTCATTGAGAAATAATTGAGCAAAATAGATTACTTTGCACATAAGCTGGTGCATAAAACTTGTTATTTATGGTTGGAGCATGCACCTTCAAATGCTGAGTGCTCCCTGCCTTATTACAATTGGCCAAATTTCTCTTAGAGGATGGTGCTATATAGGGTTAAGTAGCTATTATGCACAAAAAATCAATTCATAAGCAAGGATTTACTCAATTGTATCCATAGCATCAACATGTGTTCATTTCGATATTTCAAAAATGTGCAAAAAATGACCTCGTGAGCTTAAATTATTTGTTCACCATAAACCATGAGTCCAAATGATACAAGAACTCATACTTATAAATTAAACAATAATATCTTTCCAACGAGTCATGAATCATAAGCACCAGATATTTGAGGGGTGAGAGCCAAGCTCTATGATTCTGATGACTTTAGAGAAGAAAAGATGTAGAGAAATGCACAATGGGCAAGTAATAGATCAAACTAATCTGAATTTTGTTCCCTCTCTTTGTAAAAGTGTGAGAGTGTTTATATACACTTCTACTTATTCCCTCATGAGTTCCCATGACATCTAAAATCTAGGAAAATGACAAATGTATCTAAAACTTGATTGAGAATATTTGGAAGTGATCTCAACCACTTAACTCGTGACTTTTGACTCCTCTTAAATCCTTAATGAAGGTTCCAAACACTATGGTACAAGATATTTTAATCATCTAATGATTATACAAAGGATTTATAAGATAAAGCATATGTTCTCCCATAAGAATAACGTTTCTCCAAGAAAAAAAAATGTTTATTTTTGATAGACTTTACTTTCCAACCATGAGAGTTTGTTGATCCAACAGTTGCCCCTTAAGGTAAAACATGATTGAGTCTTCAATCTTTGATTATTTGAGTCCCTACAACTTCCTTAAACGCGTGAAGCTTAACTCCATCTAGAGCTTTAGTCATCATATCTATTACTTGGAATTTTTTTAGGAACAAATGAAACAACAATTTCATTTGCCAAAAGATTCTCCTTGATGAAATAATAATGAAGCTCTATATGTTTGGTTTTTGCATGGTACAAAAGGTTTGTTGCTAGGTGCATTGAAGTTATAATGTCTCCAAATATGTGAGCTTTGGAACTCACAAGTCCCAAGTCTACATATAACTCGTTTAACCAATTAGCTTCTTGAGTCGCTATGGTAAAACTTTTAAATTTAGCTTAGGTTGAGGATAGTGCAACAATAGTTTGCTTCTTGGAACTCCAAGATAGAAGCTTAGATTTTGAAAATACGAGAAACCCTGATGTACTTCTCCTATCATCCTTAGATCATGATGAATCTACATCTAAATACAATTTGAGATCCAAATTTGATGTATAAGAGTATGATATAGCCTCATGAATAGTTGGTTTAAGATACTTGAGTTCTCTCTTAGTTGCATCCATGTGTGGCCTACTTGGAGAGTGCATGAACTGACTAGGCACTCCCACACTATATGAAATGTCTATCCTTGTATGCATAGCATAGATTAGACTACCTACAAGACTTTGATCTTCTATATGTTCAATCTTTTCATCTTCATAAACATTCATTTCCATGGGTGATTCTAAAAGCTTCACATTATCCATCTAGAATTTGAAAAGTAGACCCTACTACCTTATTTGAGTGAAGTACATCCCTTGATATGTATATATGACTTGCATACCTAAGAAGAATGTGAGTTCCCCAATGTCATTGATCTTGAATTCCTCTTGAATATGTTTCTTGTTCCTTTATATTCAATTCATATAATCACTTGTCATAATTATTTCATCTACATACACACATAAATAGATAACTTCATGATGAAGCTTATTGATGAATAATGGAGGATTTGCATTGCTTGATTTGGATCCTATAGTTTCAAGCTCTAGGATCTTGTTTTAAACCATAAAATGTTTTTTAAAGCTTGCATACATAAGTAGGATAATTAGAGTTTTCAAACCCTGAGGGTTCTAACATATATACCTCTTCACTAATCCAACCATTGAGAAAAGCATTCATCACATCAAGTTGAAGTAGCTTCAAATTTCTTGTAACTAAAACACTAAGCAAGGTCATGATGGTGGCCATCTTGGCTACAATTGAAAAGGCTTCCTCATATTCTATGCCCTGCATTTGAGCAAAACCTTTAGCAATCAATCTATATTTATACTTACAGATGTATCCATTTGAATTCCTTTTTAATTTATACACCCATCTGCAACCTATTGCCTTATGATTGGTTTGCATTGGAACTAAGTCCCATGTGTCCATTTGGCTTAGAGCTTCTATTTCCTCCTTCATGGCCTTTTACCAATCAGGGTTACCTTTGGCTTCTTCATAAGTTGAGGGTTCTTATGAAACTAAATCTTTGAACAAATAGAAGGTGTGTTTGGCTAAAAAAGTAGAGCCATAAACATACCTTTAAGGTTGTTTTTTTCCCTTTTTGATCTTCTCACCTTGTTCATCTTCTAATTCACTTCTAGATTCATGCACTTATCCATCATGCTTGCCACCTAATGGATGAAAATGTGAATCAATATCATAGCATAGTTTTACCTTCTATTTATCATCTTCATACCATGACTTGTGTTCTTCCAATAGTCATCGGTGCTTGTTGTGAATTGCTTTCTGGCTTGATTGTAGAATCTATATCTTATTTGTGTTGAGTACTAGCTAATGAACATAGCCTTGATTACCCTTTCATCCAATTTTCCTCTTATTTGTGAAGGTATATGTACATATGCTAAACAAGCAAAAACATGGCAATGACCTAGAATTGGTTTTCTACCATTCCAAGCTTCATAAGGAGCCATACCTTGAAGAGATTTGGATGGAAGCCAATTGGCAAGATACATTGTAGTAGATATAGCTTCCACCCAATGATAATGTGGTAACTTCTTCTCTTCAAGCATAGTCCTTGTTGATCCAACTAAGGTCTTGCTCCTCCTCTCTACAACACCATTTCGCTGAGGAGAGTACCTAGTGGTGACTTCTCTTTTGATGCATTAATTCTATAGGTACTCATCAAATTCTTTAGAGACATTATTCTCCCTCTTCATAAGATTTTTTTCTTTTTTAATTATTTACTAGTATGGTTTTCACTATGTGCTAGATGCTTCCTAAAGAAATAAAAAACTTCACTGTTACTTTTTATAAATTATGAAATTGTGAATCTATTGTAATGATCAACAAAAGATACATAATACCTTGAACCTAATAATGAAGGTTCTTGACTTGGTCCCCACACATCTAAGTGTAGTAAAGCCAAGAGATTGTTCTAGATGTATCCTTTGTGATTGAAAGGTTGCCTTTTTGCCTTGTCAATTTGATAAGCATCACTGCAACAGCGTAGCGATTACGACCACCACATGCTTGAGAGATGACTCTCCTCCCAACCTTATGCCTGTATATATAGCTGCTTGAACTAATGAGGACCACAAATGTAACTAGAGTCCACAAGTGCATGTGCAATCTCCTCCACTCCTTTCATATCCACCACTAGAGTCTATTAGTGGCTGGAGTGATCTCGACCACTACTTTAGTACCTTCCACTAGAGTCCACTAGTGGTTGTTGTACTCACCTCTTGAGTTAAGTCCACTGGACTCAAGTTAACTCACGTTAACTTGAGATAGAAGGCTCTAGAGCTCTTTGGGCAAAACTCTCTTCCCATGCTCCCCATGGGAGTTGAACCCAAGACCTCCTCCTTCACAACCATGAGACTTAACCACTAGGCTAAGTGGATTACTTGAATATGAGAGCACATGACTTATGCTTGAGTCTACTCTTGAGATCTTTGGTCCTACAGACGAGTGACCAAACGGTATCCGATTTCAGATCTGTCTGAAGCCATCGGATCCCTAGATCATAGACTTACTTTATTACATTCTTCCCCCCTTGGGAAAGATTTTCGTCCTCGAAAATAAAGCTATAGATATAACTGTAGGCAACCCCCGAGCCTCATGTTCTAAAACGGGAAGAACATGGTCATGTTCTAGAACTGGAAGAACATGTCTCATCTCTGTGGTGGCATCCTTGCCCAAATGATTCAAAACACTATCTGGTTTTGTACTTTGATAAACGGGACAAAGTACAAACTAGTGAAGAATAATGAGGGTGGATCTAATGACATCCCTGGCTAATTCACAGTTTCTGGATGTGCGATCTAGGCACAAACATGTGAACTAGGTGGATTCAAATTACTAGTCCATTTCTAGGCATAACGGGTGCATGGGCTTAGTAATGAAGGTGGGATTCTTATCCCTCGCAAGACTTTTGAGAATGCTTGATTCACTTGAATTTGTTTTGGAGAACTTGAAGTGTGGGTGTCCCATACATCGAACTTTAGATGTCTGTTCAATGGTTTACTTTTATCTAACAGTTACTTGATTTTTTCACCCGACTAGAGGACTACTCCGTCCCAATGAGTTGAAAAAAATCCTATGTAAACTGTAGGAGAAAGTTTACCATTCCGGTGGAATCAACCATACTAACTTCACCAATTCAAATTCAAAATGAAAATTGTCCAACTTAGGACACTTTTCTCAAAGACTTTTAACTGAAAGTTCTTGGGAATTGTCAATCTAATGAGCAATTCCTAACTTCTTTATTCTAGAGTATACTGGACTCTAGGAAATTATTTATGCTATAACTTGAAGCAAAATCAAATGAATAAGTCTACTTAGACTTATCATCGTTTGAAGATTGAAAAGGTTCTTGTACATAACATCTATCTAGGATGTTCAAGTTAGTTATCTAATTCTAACCGGCTATCCCTAGTCTTTTGCAAAAGGAATCAGATACGATATCTGAGTCAATTCCAAAAGATTTGGAAAGCGGAAAGAGATAACTAAAACTTTGTACAACCAATTCAAACTGCGCACATACATAAACTTGCTATGAGTCAAAGTCTAGTTGACTCAGGACTTTAACTTCTCATCGATCTATTTCAATAAGATATTGAAGCATTGACTTTATCTTTAAGAGAAATAAGCTAGCTTCTCAAAAAAGATTCAAAGCAAATAAAAAACATCATCCAACCACAAGATACTAGTGTGGTAACCAACATCAGTGTGTCGACCCACTGAGGTTACGCTGATGAGTTTTGTATTCAAATAATGCTTCACTTGAGACTAAGTTCAGGTCACATTCAATCTTTTTGACTCCATGAATGCAATTCTTGTGCATTTCTTTGAGTCTAAAAGAGTGAATTTTATCAAGTTACACTAGGAACTTGATGCTTGACTTAGTCAATTAAATCTTTAGTTGAAAAGATCAACTCAAAGTAAAAGTCCAACTTCTTTCAGAAAATTTATCAAATATTTCTGATCAATAACACTTAAGCTTGAAGTGTTTTAAGAAGATCTTGGAAGTTACTTACTTCATATCTTCAGGTTCCTTGATCTTGAAGTTACCTAGAAGTATCGTAAGATACTACTTTCATCCTTTACGAATTAAACTTTTCTTGAAGTCTTAATTCCCTTGAGGATGAAACCTAACTTCAAAATCCAAACTAGGACTAAAAGATAATCATCATCCCACGGTCCGATGTCCCATACCATCTTTCCTATATCAATCGGAGTATAAAATCTGGTGTCCCATTCCACCCTATTTTATATTCACATTAATGTGTGGGTGATTCTTATCCTAAAGTCTAAAACATCTCTTGATAGAGTACCTTATTTCTTCAATTCTTTTACAAGAATTGGAAGTTTCAGGCATTACCTCTAACTAGATTTTCCTAGGTTTTGATTCCTTCGCATGATCACCTCATAATCATGTGCTTTGCCTTTGGAAACTTGAAAACCTTTTTGACAGAATATCAATCAGAATTCCAAGTTCTTGAATTTTCTCGAATTCAAGTTCAATTGGTTTACCCTTGACCAATTTTGTAGCGACAAGAGCTTTTGACTTCTTGTCTTTAGATTCCTTTCTGTTAATGCTTTTAGGTACCTATCCTGGCCAGGACTTTTCATAGGAATCTCTCTACTGCTTAAGTCTAAGCATCCGCTCATGCTTCTGGATTTGTACCAAAATCCCTTGATAGGCAAACACTTATGTTTTACCTTCCATAGACTTAAGTACCGTCTTCACGGTTGCAGACTACATACTTGGAATTACGTCACTCTGTTCAGACTTGGAACAGCTTGCTTTTTCACAATTTTCCATCGAATAAATGGAACTTGAGTGAATAATTCCCAAAAGGAATTTTATTGCCAATACTTGGGCAATCTACAAAGTAGTTCGAATCGCACATTCTTTGGACAATCATGGCCAAGATTGATCAAGTCTGGTTGATCTTGCGATAAAAAGACTTAGTCTTTATCTTTAAGATCTCTTAAACTATCTTTAAGCTTCTTTGCTTACCTGCAGGATTTTTAGAGATCTTTCTCAAGTCCAAGCATACACTTATGCCTCTCAGATTCCAAAGCTAAGAATCTTTGATATACCTTTAGGTTATATCACAAATAGGACTTGAAAGACCACTTCTAGTGGTTAGGGATTTACTGGGAACTACTTGCTGATTAAAGAGTATGAAGAATTTCATTCTCAATACTTGAAAGAATGCCATTTCGTCAAAGACTTGAGATTCCGTCTAGGGAATCAAATAACTTTAGCAAATGATTCATCTTGGAGTCATTTGCAATATTAAAAGAACATTTGAAAGAAATTCTTTCAAATAATATCCAAAAAATTTACTGATTCAATTGTATTTATTTCCTGAGTATCAAACTAGAGGCTAAATATCACCTTTTGGATATGGTTTCCCATGCCACTATGAAAGTTTATGCTTGAACTTTCTTTTATGTGATATCGACTTCTATTCTTGAGTTTGATACAAAACTCATTATTATTGGTCAATCTTCAGATGTTACTAGAGTCCTTTAAACATATTTCACCAATCAAAATTATGTTTAAAGTCCAAGCATCTATTGATGATTGATCCAATAGTAATGTTACTGTGAACACAACCTTGAACTTTATAACTTGTTTAGGAGAAGTTCATGGATTCAAGATCCATTTCTTGGAACTTTACTCCTAAATAAAAAGTTCACACTTGCTTCAAGTCTTTAGGAACTTATATTATTTCTTAAAGACTGCTTAGCTAGTTGCATCATTTACCAGAGATGCAACTATAGAACCTAACATCCTTTTATTGATATCAAGGATCAATTGATGTTGAGGTTTAACTTTTGATTTCCATCACTCCTTGAGATGAAATCAAATGAAAATTTATAAAAGATTGGTACCTTTATATCTGGGCAAAACATTTATATCCTAAAGAGGTTTTGCCTGCATCATTCCTTGGACCTATCATATAATATGAATTTATGTGTATTTTGGGAAGAGTTCATGAATCAATTAAGATCCTCTACTTGGAACATCTACCTTCCCAAAAATAAATTCATCTTAAACATGGTAGGAGAATGATCTCACATGAAATAGAAGGCTTGACTATTTCATATCTCAATTCCAAAAAGTTACTTACCGAGGTTTCATCATGAGATACAAATCTTGAAACCACAAAGAAACTTCTTTAAACTTTCGGAATCTTCTAAGTAGAAGAGTGCTCATGGAACTTTGAAATATAGTTGACGCTCTCATCCAACCTTGGGATGCTTGAGAAGTTATATAAAATATATAACTAATCAACTAAAGCTTTATCCGCATGACTTTCTAAGTACATCCAGGACTTAGAGTCATCATACATCACAAAAGAGTTGCAAGTAATTAAATTTTTCTTGGTCATCAAGGAAATTTATTACTTAACTTTCTCTTAGTGCTTACTCATACCTAGCAAGACATCTAACATACTTAATTCTCATTAAGTATTTATGTTTGATAGTAGAGTATCGACTTGGGAAGAAATTGACTAATTACTTGAGTTGCAAAGTAGAACTAGTATGGCTTTGCAACTAACTAGTCCTTGGTCTTCCCTAATGTCAAACTGCGAGCTCTATAAAGTAAGCTAAATACTAAGAGAGTACATTCTCATATCTACTTGCAAACAACATTCCATTCTATCATGCAAATGCATGTATCTACATGCAAAGGCATATGTTCACACGTGTATGCATGCATGTTCTTTGCATGCTCAAAAAATAATACAATAATCATGCATAAACTTGATGCACGATTTTTTCCTTGTACTAAGAATGTATATCATGCAATCCTGATGCATGTATATCCTTTCCTTTGTCTAAATGCACTATGATATAAAAAATACCCTTAAGGTGCAATAGAAAACTTACTCAATGGAAAGGAAATCTGTATTAAACTACCAAAATACATTCTTTGATGCACAAGGATCTTTTTGAAATCAAATCTTTCCTTAATGCAAACTAATGCTTGGAATGAGAAATTGATTGTTTTTCATTATCCTCATCTAGACTTAATCGATTGAAATCTTAGCTATTTCAATGTACATCTAGGATTAAGTGTAGAATAATGAAAACAAGATAAATCAAGCATTAAGATCAAGCAAAAACTAGAAAATACTTAGCTTTGATCAAAGCTTCGTCCATCCCTTGATCCTTTGGAAGAGTGATTCATCCTCTTGATCCTTGTCAGGAGCTATTCACCATTCTTAAAGCTTCCTCATCAAGAAATAGTTCCGGATGATTTGGTCCGTTAAGGTCGACGAAGATAGGCCTCCGGATCTTCACTCCACAACTCCACTTCTGTCAGACTTTGCTCAATCTTTGACTTTCTTTGGCTTTAACCAGCACAAATATGCTCTTGGGCTTGGCTTGATCTTGCGGATAGAGAAGAGGTCTTCTCGTACTAACGATGTAAATTGGAGACACAAAGGTATTGAGCGCATGGCTACACCATATGGTACTCAGATTTACTACTTGAGTTCGATTCCCGAAGGGCGTAGCCTATAGGACTTTTGTTTTCCTCCTTGCTCCAAGTCTTCTACAACAAACCTTATATCGAGTGATAGAAACTCCTGTACAGACATTCGTCGTCGTGGATAGGCGACCGATTAACTCAATATAGGGCGTGAGTTCGAGTACCGCGGGCCATTACAGAAGAAATCAGCCCTTTTAGCTCCTGATTGAGAGAGCTTCTGCAGCGCAATTCAGGATAATAAAATATGGTACAGATTATTCTCGCGACCGCCTATTTGGCATTCTGGATACAGCAGCGTCCGCTAAACGGAGGGGCGAGGGTTCGAATCCCTTGTTCCTCACGATAGAGATGTTCTTTTGCTGCTTTTGATCTGTCTGGCCGCCTCCACAGCGCAAACACATAGTATAATTTTCCCCGCCGCTCTTGGACACAACAGCGCGTGCGAATGCGTGGCTATATCAACTCCCAATCATGCAATCAACGTGAGTTCGATTCATGAGCGCCGCTTGCGATGAAGTATTTACTTTTGGCATAATGTTCTCCTTATGCTGCGCCCGCCAAGAGGATTTGATGCACGCCTGCTTGCAAAGGACTCCACACATAGGCAGCTCAAAACGACGAAGAGGATGGGTCTTGTTGAGACGAGAATGCTAATGGTGAGAAGAATGATAAAGCTCATGCCAAGGTCACCATGGAAACATGAGGAAGATGATGGGCCTAGCAAGGTCACCATGAGAGCTTGGCTCTGATACCAATGCAACAGCGTAGCGATTACGACCACCACATGCTTGAGAGATGACTCTCCTCCCAACCTTATGCCTGTATATATAGCTGCTTGAACTAATGAGGACCACAAATGTAACTAGAGTCCACAAGTGCATATGCAATCTCCTCCACTCCTTTCATATCCACCACTAGAGTCTATTAGTGGCTGGAGTGATCTCGACCACTACTTTAGTACCTTCCACTAGAGTCCACTAGTGGTTGTTGTACTCACCTCTTGAGTTAAGTCCACTGGACTCAAGTTAACTCACGTTAACTTGAGATAGAAGGCTCTAGAGCTCTTTGGGCAAAACTCTCTTCCCATGCTCCCCATGGGAGTTGAACCCAAGACCTCCTCCTTCACAACCATGAGACTTAACCACTAGGCTAAGTGGATTACTTGAATATGAGAGCACATGACTTATGCTTGAGTCTACTCTTGAGATCTTTGGTCCTACAGACGAGTGACCAAACGGTATCCGATTTCAGATCTGTCTGAAGCCATCGGATCCCTAGATCATAGACTTACTTTATTACAATCACACCTATTGATCATGTGTTGCTTTGAGATGTTTGGGAGCACTGAACAATTTGATCCCTACATATATCTTTCAAGGTTCTTTCAATCACTTGAGCAACTCTGTGATGCCACACTTCTAGCGCACTTAGGGTTTCTGACCCAAAGTTGGATAGAGCTATATTTTACATGGATCTTTGACATAAGCTCCATGTTTAGTTAACCTAACTTGAAACCCATTTTCAACTTTTTTCCCTACACTTATTGGGTTCTTAGTAATAGTGGGTACATAGAGAATGTTACTCTAAATGTTTGTTTTTCAACTAAGGGCTTTGACATTGCCAATCCTTTCCTCATTCTGTTTGGTATCATTGGCTACTTGTACTTCATGATTATGTCTGGGTTTCTCCATGTTTGATAGAATAGCAACATTTCTTGCAACATTGTTTGATAAACAAAAATCCAAAATGCTCATCTTCTTTACATTTTTTATCACTCACATTTATTAGGAGTAATGAATCTTCATGTGATAGATCCTTTGAGTAGTTGTTGTCGTCCCTTTTGTTATGATACCTATAATTGTATTTGTAGATTTGTCCACCTCTAGATCTTATGTTGCCAAATCGAAATCTACCTCCTCCTTTTTGTGCTCTTCCATTCAACCAACAATTTTTAGTGTTCTGGCTGGTTTTGTTGCACATGGCATAGGGTTGACTTCCTTGTCCTTTTGGTTTGTCCTATTTTTCTCCTTTCCCTCTTCCCTTTCCACTTGCTCTTGCCTATATAGTTGGATTCAAAAATTTCTTTATCATCATTCTCCTTCTTCTTTCCTTTATTCTTCTTATCCTTCTTCTCTACATAAAAAGCACTTGTAGAGTTACCTCGTGATAAGAGTTACCTTCCTTCAAGTTGTTGTTGGCTTCTTGATTGACTTGTTGTCTAATAAATATTTTGAAGTCAAGTGTCTACAAATCCATGTTAAGGTCATAAGCAGTGGTAAATAATTGCCATTGCTCATGCATCCTAACACAATTTAGGATCTCCCTCATGAGGGCTTTGTGTTCAATACATTCTCCAATTGAAGCTAATTAATCTGCAAATTCCTTGACTTTAGTGAAAAACTTTGTGATTGTTTGCTTTGGTGTCTTCTTCATTTAGTAAAGCTCATTTCATATGTGATTCTTCCTAGCTTTGGTTCTAGCAGAGAAGAATGCCTCAAGTGCATCCGAAATTTCTTGTGATGTTTTTCCACTTCCAATGTGTGAAAACAAGAAATCAGAGATAGAGTTTAAGAAATAGGATTTGGATTCATCATCTCTTTCACATCATAACGTGAGCTTCTTAGTCTCTTCCTATGTAGGGCCTCCTTTGGATCTTGGGGTAGGCATAACTTCATCACTAGCTACAATTCCATAAAGATTTCTACCTTGTAAGTGAGCTTCCACTAAGATTTGCCAAGCATCATAGTTATTCCTATCAACCTTCTCAATGATGGAAGGAAAAATATCCCCTATATTTATGTAGCTCTAATACCAATGTTCAAAGTTGTTGTAGAAGAGAATTGGGTAGAAATATGATGTTGAAGATGTTCAAGTTTGGTTCAGCGAACCAGCATAAAACTTGCCCTTTGGAGACTTTAACGAACCTAATAGGCTTCAAGTTCATACAGTAAAACACCCTAGGTATTTTGGAAAGTGATTAAGAATCAAGTGATCCAAAATAGATTACTTCGCACACAAGCAAATGCATAAAACTTGCTATTTATGGTTGGAACATGCACCTTCAAATGCTGAGTGCTCCCAACCTAATTACAATTGGATAACTTCTTATCAAAGGACAATGGATTATAGGGTTAAGTAGCTATTATGCACAAGAAATCAATTTATAAACAAACCTTTACTCAATTGTAACCATAACATCAACATGTGGTCATCCCAATATTTTAGGAATGTGCAAAAATTGACCACGATAGCTAAAAGTATCTATTTATCATAAATTATGATTCCAAATGATACAAACATTTCACACACAAAGTAGAAAACAATAACTTTTCAATGAGTGCTTAATCATAACAATTGAATTCTCAGGAGTGGGAACCAACTTGTGTACTTTTGTTGACTTTAGATAAAAAGATGCACCATGGAAAAGTAATAGATCAAACTCATTTGAATTCTCTTCTCTCTCTCTCTCTCTTTGTACAAGTGTGTAGAGTGTTTATATACACTTCGAAATATTCCCTTGTGAGTTCCCATGATCTTTTATTTGAATTTGAATTTCTAATCCATGCCGAATTGAGTTAGATATTATGAACTCTCTTTTCCTACAATCTATGAAAATGAGGAATCTACTTAAATCTTGATTGAGAATATTTGGAAGTGATCTCAACCACTTAAATCATGGATTTTGGCTCCTCTTACATCCTTAATGAAGGTTCTAAAAACTATGGTATATGAGAACTCACTCATATAATGAGTATACAAATGATTTATAAGAGAAAGCATATGCTCTCCCACAAGCCTAAGGTTTATTCAAGAAATGAACTTGATTTTGATGTTTGATAGAATTTATTCTCCATGCATAATGAGATCTTCTTGGTCTAACACATGCTTGTACTAATCGTATCTATTTAAGACTGCAAAATGTGTATCCCTCTCTGTCTCTGTCTCTCTCTCTCTCTCTCTCTCCGGATTGTTAATCTATTGCCTTTGGTTTCTCAAAAGTTTGTGAAAATAAGGTCTACATTGATGGACCAAATAAACACAAAGTGAAACTATTCTTTTAGAAGAGGTGAACATAATGCACATCTATACCAGAACTATCCCATACAATTTAAATTAAATTGGTAGACCAATAGATGCTCGAACATCAAGCTTACACTATGCTTGAGGTGGATTTGATCTACATCAAAAAGCTATCATTTAAATTACGTAAAAAATATCCATTGAAGAGTCCTTTTATTTATGCTCATTTGCTCTATTTTTTTAAAAGATTTGTTATGGTTCATTTTTGTACCAACGTAAAAGCCTAGAGGTTTAAAAAATGTAAAAGGAGAAGAAGAGAGCTTAAATTCAATGAATTTGAGGTGGTTGAGCTTGAAAATCAATGAATTAATCAATCAACCAAAACTAGATCAAATTAGATCTTCACCTTTCCTAGATTGTAGGAAAGTGAATTTATTCTCTTCAAGAAATAATCTTGCCCTCATTTGAATTCAAAATCCACTTTTAGAGGTCATGGCGAATTCCCAATGGGATTAAAGGTGAGAAGCAATGGTAGTCTTTCACCACAGCCTATGATATCATGATGGATGTGCAAACTCTAGACATCAACATCTTTCTTGGACAACTCTTCAATCAAGAGGCCAAAAATAGCATAAAGGAAGGTAACTCCTATCATTATAATTCAACTAGTGCTCTATATGTAGATAAGAAGGACAAGAGTTTGAAAGAAATGAAGGAGGACGAAGATGAAGAGGAGACTTCCCAAGCCAACTTCATAGGCAAGAGCAAGTGGAAAAGGAAGAAGAAAGTACCAAAGCATGAAAAACCAAAGGTCGAAATATTCAACCTTGTGCCATTTGTGATAAGACCAACCACACCACTCAGAATTGTTAGTTCAATGGGAAGGTTCTTTAGCTTATGTTCATGTACCATCACAAATAAGAGGTAAGCTAGATGAAAGGGGTCTGACTCAACTCATATGGGTTAAATGTTCTATAATCCTTCAACCAAGAAATTCAGTACAAGTAGGGATGTTTTGTTTGAAGCACATAGGTCTTGGTATGATGAAGACAAAAAAAAGGTAACCCTACCATATGATCTTGATTCTGATTCTCATCAATTAGGAAGCGAGCATGTTACACAATTCTAGTACCCAAGAATTGATACAGATGATTACCAAGATGAAAGGGAAAAGGATTACAAACTATGGAAGTGAAGAAGCAAATCAAAGATGCAGGAGTGAGGAGAAGGCTCCAAGAAAGCTCCTAGAAGATCAACAAGGGAGAAGAAACAACCATAAAGGTATGGATATGATTCCACATTTGTTACAAAGCATTCAATCTACTTGGCAAAAGACTCAATTTCAAAAGAACCCTCAACTTCTGAGAAGGCAAATGGAAACCCTAATTGGGAAAAGTTAATGAAAGAAGAAATAGATGCATTGAAGGAGATGGACACTTGGGATTCGGCTCCAATGTCACCCAATGAAAAAGTAATTGGTTGTAGATGGGTATATGAACTCAAAAGAAATTTAGATGGATCAATTTGTAGGTACAAGGTAGGATTAGCTACCAAAGGATGCTCACAAACTCATGGTATAGATTATGAGGAAACATTCTCACCAGTTGCAAGATGAATAGGATCAGAACATTGATATGTGTAGGTGCTCCAAGAAATTGGAGACTCCTCCAAGTTGATGTAAAAAGAATGCATTTCTAAATGGTTGGATAAGTGAAGCCATACACATTTCACAATCTCCATGTTTTGAAGACCCTAATCATGCATCTTATGTTAGTAGAATTAAGAAATCATTGTATGGATTGAAATGAGCTCCTAGAGCTTGGAATTACAAGCTAGTTACATACCTTCAAGATCAAGGGTTTAGACCTAGTAATTGAGATCCTTCTCTTCTCATCAAAAGGGATCACAATGAGGTTATCTATGTATGTGTATATGTAGATGACATAATTGTGATAGTTGATGATGTGAATGGCATTCAAAGGATCAACTGACACATGCAAGAGGAGTTCAAAATCAATGATTTAGGTGAGTTCACATTCCTCCTAGGTATGTAGGTCATATACACAGATGACAATGTATTTGAATCAAAGGAGATATGTTCAAGATCTACAGTTCAAAATGGAGAACACTAAACCTGTAGGTATACCTTTGGAGATGAATCCTAAACTTAGTGTTTATGAAGGTCAGAAATTGAAGACATTAAAGAGTATCAAATCTTGTTAGGTAGCTTGATATATGCTACTCATACAAGGGTAGATATCTCATATAATGTAGGAGTGCTAAGCCAATTCATGCACTCACCAAGATGACCACACATGGATTTAGCTAAGAGAGTAATTAAGTACCTCAAAGATACAATCAACAAAGGTATATTCTATCCTTACTCTTTAGATTTGGATATCAAAATCTATTAGATGCACATTGGGCAGGAGGTAAGGATGATAGAAGAATTACCTCTGTTACTTAGCATTTGCAAGTTCAAAGCTAGTGTCATGGAGTTCCAAGAAGAAAACAACAATTGCTTCCTCGACTAAAGCAGTGTATAGGGGTTTGACCATAGCAACTCAAGAGGCAATATGGTTCAACACATTGTATACAAATTTGGGACTACTGGGTTCCAAACCTCACATATTTTGAGATAATGTAAATTCCATGCATCTAGTAGTGAACCCTATTTTCCATGCAAGAAACAAACACATAAAGGTTCATTACCACTTCATCAGGAAGAAGCTCATGGCAAAGGAGATTGAAATTTCTGTTGTTCTAGCTCAAAAGCAAGTAGCAGATATAATGACAAAGGCACTTGATGGAATAAAGCTTTGTAGATTTGAATCAATGGCATGTATTCAACCTATTAGAGAATGAAGACTCAAGCGTACTTTATCTTGAGAGGGAGTTTTTGGAACATCAAGCTTAAACCATGCTTGACATGGATTTGATCTACATAAAAAAGCTATCATTTGGATTATGTCAAAAAATACCCAATGAAGATTGGGTATGCTCATTTGCTATATTTTTTTAAAATATTGTTTATGGATCATTTACCAATTTAAAAACCTAGTGTTTTAAACATGTAAAAAGAGAAAAGGAGAGCTCAAATTCCATTGAGGTGGTTGATATTGGTAATCAATGAATCAATCAATCACCTAAAAGTAGATCAAATTAGATCTTCACTTTTCCTAGATTGTAGGAAAGTGAATTGATTCTATTCAACAACTAATCTCGCCATCATTTGAATTCAAAATCCACTTTTGGAAGTCATGGAGCACTACAAGAGTCTATATAAAGACTTAAAATCACTTGTACATTACATGGAAGCAAAATACATACACTTTTGGCCATCATTGTCTTGCTCCATTTTTGTGCATCATCTTCTTCAATAGCTGTGAACTTGGAGAAGCTACTTCTCTTTGTAAAGAGCTCCAAATTGGATTCATGAGCATTCATTGGAAAGGTTTGTCTAGTTTATGTGTATAAATTTTCAAAGCATTGGAATCAATAGATTTGAATAAGTCTCAATTTGTTTGTCTCAGGATCTATCTCGGTGTAGCCCTGAAAAATAAGAGGTACCATTATTGAGTGTGAAGTTCATTACAAAAGCATATTTTTGTTATTACTTGTAATCTTGTGCATTTTATACACTCAATCCTATGTGAGCATTCATCCAAAAGGATGTTTTCGAATAGCAATCATGCGAGCTGATATGAGCATTTGAAGTTGATTGTTTCATCCAAAGATAACAAGTTTTTTTGAGCTAGACAATGCACAAACCTATCTGTATTGTATCAATTCTTTCTCTTGGATTCTCCAAAGTACATAGTGGTTTTTATTGCACTTATCACATGCCTATAAGTTCTATTTGAGTCTCCATAAGCTCAAGGGTTGGTCGTGTGCTGGTTGGTTAGACCGAGCTTCATCACTTTGCAACTCTTTTTTCTACCTCCTACAAGCTTCTCCAAGTTCTTTCAATAGAAATTTATGTTAGCCATGTATGCTTGAAAATTAAGGTCATGGTGCATCTTGTGCAAGTGCAAGCATCAATTAGCTTCAATTTTCTTGATGTATGGTCCTTCTTGAATTTCTCTATACACACTTCTTATACACATAGCACATAGAGTTTATTCTTCCACAATCTTGTGCATCCCAATCATTTCCATGATGCTAATTTTGGATAGCTTGAATATATTGGAAGTATAATAAAAGGTAGGCATAACAACCATAGGACCCTTCACATCCCACAAAATCAAGGCTAGATACCTAAAAACTACTAAGATACAGAGTTCCAAAGACCCCTAAGGTAATTAGAGGGAAGGGATGGCCCTAAGGCGGCACAAGTTGACTTCTTTGAAACAAAGTTTCTAAAAGGTTCAATGGTCCCTTGAAGGGGCTTGTTTAATTGGTGACCACCCAAAGTGGTGATGGGTATGTGTCTACAGCTTGCAAGGGTTAAACTCCTACTCTTAGCTTTGAGAGGCAAAAGGCCCAACCAACAGGGTTGATGCACGGATATTAGATAGGCATATTATTTTTAAAGAGAGGAATTTCAGCCAAGCCTAGTCTCCCTTGCATGATTTAATAGAAAAACGAATTGTACATGTGAAGGGGAATAGTTCCCGTGGGACTTCCCTTATCTCACAAAGTTTGGGTAGGGCATCCCAGAACTTATATAATGTTAGTTGCTCAAAGGAAATATGAAATTCAGGCTTTAGAACCGGAAAGACAATTAGAGCAAGTGGTGATTAGAGGGCTACTAGAAAGTGTTACAAAGGAGATTGAAATTTTCTTTTTTTCCCCCTCATGAGGAGCCCATTTACTTTGGATCTTTCTATTCTCAAGGAAAAACACCTCATCGTTCCTAATGGGAGGGGACTTATTATAATTATGAATTCTTCTACCTAATAGGATAAGAGATTTTTCAACTCACCACTCTTTTGGAGGGTTATGAGTGTTGGCCAGACATCTTTCTTGCCATATCTTCTAGAGAGCTTTTGCCCTAATCGCATTCCACACGGCAACAAAGCAACTGATCACTTCTCCAAGTAAAGATTTTTTCCAATGTATTTTACTTGTGAACATAGTAAAGTGCATGTACATAGAAAAGTGGATGTGTTAGGAAGTAGCATACACAAAGGAGAGAATGACCTATGAATCTCCACCCAATTTACCATTATATTGATTTTTTCAATATAGGGTAACCTCTAGAGCTATCTAGAGTCTAGATATGTAGGTTTAACCTTCACAAGAGCATTTATAACCACAGTTAGAGCTCCACTTAATAAGTGTCTTAATTGACTAGATTCTACACTTGCTAGGTGTACTTACCACTCCTCCTAAGTCTCAATGTACTCAAGTCAACTCTAGTGTATGGTTCTATGAGGATCTAGAGAGAACTTGGAAAACCACTTACCCTAATGCATTCATGGGAATAAAACCCAAGGAATTTCCCTTCTTGTCCTTTAGAATTGAGCACTAGTCTAAGCACATAATTTCTTTAATACTCCATAAGATCATAATGTGATCTTGACATTCACCTTATTCAAGATAATTTATAAAAAATTACCTTGTGTGAAGAACATATACATCCTCTCTTTGATACATATATTTAATTAGAAGAGAAATATATCCTAGGTTTGATCAAAAGAGGGAAATCCTGATAGTCTAATCTCTCCCCAAATGATAGTGTGTATCTTCTTTATTTGCACTTGATAAGCTAGATCTAGTGTACATTACAACATTAACAATACGGGTGGATGAGAAAGAACCTATACCCAATCCAAATTTTCTCTATGTGCTTTTGGACCATCCATAAGCATAGCAGAAACACATAAAGTGGATGGGTCCTAAATATCCTTAGATAGATTGTTATCTTCATCTATTTCTAGATACCAATTCTGTATTGAACTAGAAAAATGGGTGGATTCTCTGCTACCAAAGTGATACTTTTCCAAATCCCATTCCTAGCGTGATAGAGAAAATTATTCTTGAAACTTTCACTAGTGCATGAAAAAATTAATGAGCACTTTACAAGGGATATCCTAGTCCCAAGTGTTAAAAAATGAATCACTTATGATTGGAAATGTTTTTGTAGACCATCAATACTTTCTTTGGAGTTATCAAATATATGGGAAATTCCTAGTTCTTCTCTCAATGATAAAATCATAATGGGTGAGTTCAGCATGCCCTTAATTTTTATAACTTCATGTGCAAGCCCCTAAGTTCATGGCATTTAGACTTCAAGAACATTGTTTCAAATATAAATAGTCATCTATGAGTTAGGTGAGGTATCAATAATATGCTCAATGTGAGATGATTTTGAAATGGTAATATTTGCCGTCTACATAATGCACATTCATCACACCTTACACCATTTGGTTTTGAACTCATGGCCTTGATTCGACTCTAAAAAAAAATTTAGGTAGTTTTTCCAATTCTTTTGAAGGTTTGTCCATAGTGTTTCTCGTGTATTCTCTTGAACCATTTGTCATAATGGTATGCTTAGATCTCTTGGGGAATCTCCCACTAATATTAATGAGCTATCTCTACCTCTCATATATGGATCCAAGTTCAATATGAGGTTCATTACAACCAAATACTCGTAAAGTGCTTGTAGTAATGTTATTGATAGTTTCCTATAATCCAGACTCAGAAATATTTATTATTGATCTCTTGGTTGACCTTCTTGTTCTTTTGAAAATCCATCCAACCATATAATACGTTTATGCATTTAACCATTTAGAAATATATAAAAATATCTATTAGTTGTTTTACTTTATCTACATAGTTTGTTTTAATCTTTACTTTAAATTTGATCCAAGAAATCCATACTTATCAAACACTACCTATATTGAGTAATATCACCATTTCACTTCACATCACTGAAATGCATTCTTGTAGTTTTCAAAGTGAGTTATAATAATAAGTAGCTTATGAACATTGCCTAGATGGTGATAACTAAGCTTAATAATTGGCTTGTCAACTTTTTGCACATGACGGGGATACATAACCTCGTTTCTTTCCATGATGAATATCATTATCTACTTGTGATAAATAAAGTTTGGTTACATTTTTCCATCCCCACTTTTGAACTAATACCTTGCACTTTCAATTGAATAAAATGTTCTATTAGATGACCATGGATATCTGGATTCTCTTGGAATGAGGAACATTTGTTTACATATGCATCAATTCTAAATAAATGCATTTTGAATCCGACTTTGTCTCCACAAAATCTATGTTTACTTGATTACATAATCTTCTATGTACTGTGAGTCAACACCATGAACCATATTTTATTTTGGTTTCTTACCTTTTTTTAGTTAAACATCCTTTAGGAAAACAATATGATTCTCTTATCATGTGTCTATATATATATATATATATATATATATATATATATATATATATATATATATATATATATATATATATATATATATATATATATATATATATATATATATATATATATATGTGTGTGTGTGTGTGTGTGTGTGTGTGTGTGTGTGTATGTATATGTATATCCTTTAGGAAAACAATCTGATTCCCTTATCATGTGTCTATATATATATATATATATATATATATATATATATATATATATATATATATATATATATATATATATATATATATATATATATATATATATATATATATACATATATATATATATATATATATATATATATATATATATATATATGTGTGTGTGTGTGTGTGTGTGTATGTATGTATGTATGTATATGCATGTGTATGTGTGTGTATGTATGTATGCATGTATGTATGTATGTATGTGTATGTATGCTTGCATGTCAACTCTTTTAGCAAAGTCGCAGTTAATGGCACTCTAATGGATCCTATTCAATTGAAGAACTCAGCTAGAAAAGGATGTCCAATCACTCTTCTACTGTACTCCATTTTTGCTGAAGCACTAGCTTGGCTTCTACACTTTGGATGACGGAATGGTAACATTCATGGTATTGCCATCCCAAGATTTCAAAGGGATCTTATTCTTCAAGCCTATGATGATGATACCATAATTAAAATTTATAATGATAAAAAAGACTCCAATTTCTTTTTGTCATCTATCTTGACCTTTTGCTCGGCAAGTCACTCTAGAACTAACCACAACAAAACCCAAGTCAAAGCCTTTGGGAACCTTCCTCCTGAGTTCATTACAAACCCTCATTGCCAACAAAATATGGATGGGGAAATCATCAGAATCCTTGGAATGCTAATTGGCTTCAATGTCTCCCCCAACAATATTAAGTGGAATTGGATCCTTCACAAGGTTAAGAATAAGACTGCGCATTGGGATCAAATACCCCTCAACCTACATCATAGGATCTTCTTGCAATTCACTTCATGGTCCCATCGATAATCAACCATCTTTCGAGTTTTATTCCATCAAAGTAAAAAATGTCCACCCTCAAGTGGATACTTTTGATCTTCATCTAGGGGTGGAATACTCAAAGGAATAAAATGGCCAGAGTTAAATACTCCACCTTCCATCTCCCCAAACTTGATCGAGGTCTAGGTCTCTTAGAGACAAGAGTTGATCAGTAAAAAGATGGCAGCAAAATGGATTCACAGAGTGCCTTATTCTACATATTGTTGGATCATCCTACTTAAGCAACTCCTTGCTCCAAGCTTCCCTTTCATGTATCCTGCTTGGATGGGGTTTAACCTTAATACTATTTCTTATGGTAATCAATAATTCGAATTCAAAGGTTCCATATACTTACAAGATCCTTTGTGGCTTGGCAAAAACTCAAAAGCCAGACTCACTACCCCACTCGTGAGTTGTTACCTTACACGGATAGGAATAAGTAGTTCAACTCTACTCAACCACCTCTCAATAGTTCCTACTTCAAAATAAGACATAAGTGCATGAAAGTGGGAGTTGCTTCTTCAAGGATATCATTAATGAAGAACAATGGCTTAAAAGCTTTCAAACTATTCATTGTGAGAAAAGTATTTCATAGAGGGCATACAATACTCTAGTGGTTCATGTTGACAGATCCAGCTTGCCCAACAAACATGCTAGGAATCAAGATGAAGATTGGAAAAACTAATGCATCCAAAGGGACACAAACCTCCTGTGCAAGGATGGCTGATGAACTAAACAAGGTTGAGAAGATAAAGTGCTCCTAGATTTAATGGGAAGATAGGTTTCACACTATCTGGACATTTTCCCTCTACTACAAAGAGGCCATTTTCTCCTAGCTTATCTTGCACCATGTCATCTAGAATGGAAGCAAGCGTGATGGAATAATTAAGAATCGATAGCCATAAACTCTTTGTCCTTACGACAAACATGATGAAACATTGGTTCATGTGTTTGGGGATTGCAACCATGCCTACAACTACGAATTGGCTACACACCTATTGGCTTGTTGGGTGTGCATAGAAGTGCAAAATACACATGAGAAGTACACAAAAGGAGCACAATCTTAGTGATCACACAAAGAAGATGAATGGGTTGAATTGCTCTCTTTATTGACGATGAAGTAAACTGAAGTAAGAGTTGAATAATATCCCTAAGTACAAAGTACCACCACATATGAGTGAATCATGTATGTGGTAACATGGGGAAAAAAATTCTAGCTAGCACTAGAGTAAAAAGTGCCCATGTATAGGGAAAAGGTTCACATCAAAGCTACTTGAGGAACACATAAGTCTAACAAGCCCTTCCTTGGGAAATATGAACATTATTAGGTTGCCACTAGTGTAGATATTTTCTAAATTGAATTTATATATTTTGTAAAAAGGGTCAATTAAAATTCTTGTGAATTCAATTAACAGACCATGTAATACGAATGTACTATTCATATGACTATTGGAATCCCGCAGAGAAAGAGAGAGAGAGAGAGAGAGAGAGAGAGAGAGAGAGAGATTCAATAGGGAAGATACAGAGCAAAAGAGAGATTGAACGAGAGAGAAATCTAAACTATGTATACATAGGATTGTATTCTACAACCATAACACAAACATTGTTTTGATGTCATCACTGTGTATTGTTGTTAAGTCTCTAGTCTATTCTTTTGTTGAATTACACGACACTCATTGTTAGGAATATGGTACTATGTTTGGGAATAGAAACACACTAGAATTATCCAGTAACTCCCATTCCTTGAACCTATTATTTGTCTGCAGAAGTATTTTACATATTCTAGTGTAGTTTGTTGGGTGTGTGTAGAAGTGCGAGAGACACACAAGAAGCACACACAAGAAGCCCAAACGTAGCAAGACACAGAGAGAAGATGATGGTTGGAATAGCTCTCCCTATTGATGATGAACTGAACTGAAGTAAGAGCTGAATAATATCCCTAAGTAAAAAGTACCACCACATATGAGAGTTGTTGGTGTAAATTGCAAGCCTACACATTTGGCTCAAAGGATACATTAAAGTCTACACATACATCAAGAAGCATAGGAACATATGCTAGTGGCTAATTACCACTTTACCTCATTGTAAAAGTCAAATTGACTTGGAATCTTTTGTAATCACCTACCAAAGTGAGTCGTGGAAAAGTAGCTCATTTGATTGAAGGAATATCTCCAAGCATTTAGGAGCTTGATCATAGGGAGCCAAAATTTGAATTTGAATTCAAATATTTGTTCATTACATATAAAAAGAGAACATGAAAAGTCGCGGGTAGGAGAGATCATTCCCGAGCCTCATTCTACTGAGTTTGAGTGTGTGTGAGGACTATACCATAGCCTACACCTCTCTACACCATTAGGCAGTGTTGTTCATGCCAATGGGATTGTATACAAGTGTTAATTAATAGATACATTTACATCATTCATCTCTGAGTTCTCTGTTAGTCTACTCAAAAGCCTGTCAACTTGTCAAGGGCATATCTTGGTCAATTCTGCACCAAATCAAGTGATTCAAAGCTTGTTGAATTCAACTCAAAGTCATCTACGTGCTATCAAAGTTTGAAGTAATTCTATTCAGCCAGTTCAGAGAAATCTGCGTCGAGGTGAACTCTGGTCATTTTCTTCTACAATCCTAAAAAGTCGGGGGTATAGCTAAACTTGCTAAATTGATTTCTCTTAGCATAGTTTATCTTTTTACATCATTCCACTCTCAAATGGTATCTTACTAAGCTAATTAAATACCCCTAGAATGAATTTTATCAATTTCTACTGTGTTGGTCACACTGACTAAAACATCCAGAAGGTATTAAGACATAAATAGAAGGTTTTCTTGAGTTTGTGAACTTCAAAGTTATCTGTTTTGAATCAATCATTACACACATCACTTCCAAAGTACATAGGCCATTTTTTGGTGTTATTGGAAAATTAAGAAGGTCTACTTATCAACTCTGAAGCAAAAGAGGGCTGGTACAAAGCAGGTTTAGCAGTACCTACTCAGTCTCTTGGATCATCCATCCATCTATCCCAACAGTGGTATCAGAGCAATAGAGGTAAAATGGGAGATGGTTTTCCTTCATTTATTGATAAATTGGACAGGAACAACTATCAAGCTTGGTCTCTAAGGATGAAGACCTACCTACAAGGAAGGAGTCTCTATGAATACATCTCAGGAGATGAGGAATTGCCCTCATTCAAAGCAAGAGGATTGCCAACCAAGGAAGAACAAGAAAAGCTCAACACATGGTGTGCTAAGGATGCATTGGCAAGGTCCTATTTACTCAACTCTATCTCTGTCTTTCTTTTGCCACATATCAGAAATTGTAAGACATCCCAAGAAACTTGGGAAACCTTTTCATCATATTTTTCCTCCAATACAAGGGCTAGGAAAAATCAGTTGTGGATTGAATTCACAACACTAAGGAAGCAACCTAAGCAAGCTGTTTCAAAATTTGTGACCAAGATCAAAGATGTTGCAGATCAGTTAGCAAGCATAGGAGAAGAGATTAAAGAAGAACAAATTGTAAGGCAAGTGATCAATGGAATCAAGGCTGATGACAAATGGGAAAGCTTCACCACTGCAATGGATCTCTACATGGACATGCACACTCGAGATCTTACAACTCTCATGGGACAACTATTTACACATGAAGCAAAGCTCACAGAAAATGGAGATACATCCAAAGGTAATAACTCTTCTGCCCTATACACTGATAAGAAGTCTAAGGATAAAGGCAAGAGCAAGAAGATGGAAGATGAAGGCTCTACCTCCCAAGCCAACTATGCAGGGAGAGGTAGATCTTCAAGAGGAAGGGGCACAGGAGGTAAGCAAGGTAGGGGGAGACCCTATAACTCATCACCATGCAACATTTTTGGTTTATCAAATCATACCATAGATGAGTGTTTCAGGAATTACAAAAATCAGAGAGGAAGAGGCTACGAAAGAGGTAGATACTCATAGTCAAGAGGAAGGTTCAACCATCACCAAGGCCACAACAACAATTACGACAACAATTACAATGGCAACTACCAAGGAGGATTCAAAACCAGAAAGGACTACAACAACTACACAGAGGAGCAGGATGACTCTCTTCTGATCATGAACATGACTTCAAAGTCAGGTACAAATGATAACCACCTATTCTACATTGACTCAGGATGCTCAAAACATGTGGCTAGCAATGTGGCACTACTCTCTGATCTCGAAGAACCAAAAGGTAAACATCAAGTCCAAACAGGTGATGATACAAAGCATTAAGTAGTTAAAGTTGGAAATGTTAAGACTTGTGATGGTAATCAGAATTTGTTGAGCAGGTACTCTATGTACCAACCATTACCAAAAATTTGATGAGTGTTGGTCAGATTGTGGAGAAAGGTTTGCACGTCAGATTCAATCAATATGGAGCATATGTGGAGGACCCAAGACATGGGTTCAAGAGGATTGCTAAAGGAGAAAAATCAGGTAGACTTTTCACTTTTGAGTTGGAAGATACAAAGAATATTGCACTATACAGTTATAAAGATCAAACACTTTCAGAGCTTGAGATTTGTCACAAGAGGTTAGGGCACATAGGACAAAGAACCTTGAAACAAATGTGCAGGGACCAATGTGTGCTTGGGATACCTAATGTATCCGAACAACATATGATTTACAAGTGTGGTTCTTGTCAATTTGGTAAGTCTCACAGGTTACCCTTCTCCAAGAAAGGATATATGCATGAAGACTACCTAGAGCTTGTACACACAGATGTATGGGGACCTAACAAAGACCCCTCAGTCTCAGGATCAAGGTACTATGTGTCTTTCATTGATGATTATAGCAGATGGACTATATTATACTTCATGAAGCACAAGGATGAGGTATTTAATTGTTTTAAGAAATATCTTGCATTAGTTGAAAACTAGACAAGAAGGAATTTGAAGAGGCTAAGGTCAGATGGAGGAGGTGAGTACTTCTCCAATGAATTTGAAGACTTCTTGCTGGACAGAGGCATCAAAAGAGAGATAACCACAAGGTATTCCCCTGAATAGAATGGGGTAGCTGAGAGAAGAAATAGGTTAATTGTTGAGACAGCTAGATCTATGCTTAATGAGAAGAAGTTACCTAACTATCTATGGGCAGAGAGTGTTTCCACTGCCACCTACCTCATAAACAGGTTACCATCTGAGTCACTTGATGGTATGACACCCTATGAAGCATGGCATGGTAAGAGACCATCATTAGATCACTACAAAATATTTGGATGTGTAGCATATGTGCACATTCCTTCTCAGATAAGAGGTAAGCTAGACCCAAAGGTTACAAGTTTAATAATCCTACCAATAAGGGATTTATGGAAAGCAGAGATGTGATCTTCGATGAAAATGATTCTTAGTATGAGAATGAATGCAGGAAGGTCAAATTACCCTATGACTTGGAAGAGAAATTTCCAAAACTTGCAAAGGAGGAACCTGTTCAGAATGAAGCCTCAAGTTCAGATGATGAAGATACTATCAACCTTGAAGAATTCAAGGCATGGAAGTCCAAGGGCAAAATGAAGATGAAGAAGCTTGAAGACATAACTGAATCTTCAACTCAATCAATCAGAAGATCTCAAAGAGAAAGCAAGAAACCTATCAGATATGGGTATGATACATCTCTTGTTACTAAACATTCAGTTTATCTTGCCAAAGATTTGTCAAATGAAGAACCAGGTTCATATGAAGAAGCAATAACCAAATTAGAATGGAAAGAAGCTATGGATGAGGAGATTGAAGCACTCAAAGAGAGTGACACATGAGAGTTAGTACCCAAGAAGGATTCTATGAAGGTAATAGGATCTAGATTGATCTATAAGTTGAAAAGAAATTCTGATGGAACAATTAATAGGTACAAAGACAGATTAGTAGCCAAGGGTTTTGCACAAACCCAAGGCATTGAGTATGAAGAGACATTTTCTCCTGTGGCCAAGATGCCAACAATCAGAGTGTTGGTAAGTGTGGCTACATCAAAGAATTGGAACATGTACCAATTGGATGTCAAGAATGCCTTCTTGAATGGATGGATTTCAGAAGAAGTTTATATGTCACAACCTCTTGGCTATGAGGACCCTAAGAAGGTAACTTATGTTTTCAAATTAAAAAAGGCTTTATATGGATCGAAGTAGGCACCTAGGGCATGGAATTACAGGTTAACTACATACCTCCAAGACCAAGGATTTGTCATCAGCAAGGCTGACACTTCTCTGTTCATTAAGAGAAGTAATTCAGAGGTAATATATCTCTGTGTTTATGTTGATGACATCATCATTACAGGTAATAATGTCAATGGAATCAGGTATATCAAAAGCCAGATGATGAAGGAGTTCAAGATCAATGATCTTGGTTTATTGAATAAGTAAACCTAAAGCTAAGTGCCCATGAAGGTGATGAAGTCAAAGACATTACAGGTTATCAAAGTATGGTGGGTAGCTTGAACTATGCTACTCTTACAAGAATTGATATTGCATATGGAGTTAGTGTGCTAAGTCAATTTATGCACAAGCCAAGGATACCTCACTTAGAGGCTGCCAAAAGAATCTTGAAGTATCTCAAGGGTACATAGAACCATGGTTTGTATTTCTCTTACACTTCAGATATTGATATCAAAATTTATTCAAATGCAGATTGGGCAGGATGCAATGATGATAGGAGGAGCACTTCTGGATATATTTCCTTTGTAGGTGACAAACCAATTTCATGGTCTTCAAAGAAGCAACCTACTATTGCTTTGTCTTCCACAGAGGCAGAGTATAGAGGACTGGCTAATGCCACACAAAAGCAATTTGGATTAAGCTTTTGTATACAGAATTGGGTTTGTATACTAGGTCACCAATTATCTTTGGGGATAATAAAAGTTCTCTTCACCTTGCAACTAATCCTATCTATCATGCTAGGACCAAACACATAGAGGTTCATTACCATTATGTGAGAGAGAAATTGATAAGCAAGGACATTCAACTTACCTATGTATCAACCAACATGCAATGTGCAGATTTGCTAACTAAAGATTTGGATGGAACAAAACTTTGCAGGTTCAAATCCATGATTGGATTGCAGGATATACTTGAAGATTGAAGATGAAGACTTAAGCCAAAATGTTTGGCTTGAGGGGGAGCTGTTGGTGTAAATTGCAAGCGTACACATTTGGCTCAAAGGATACATTAAAGTCTACACATACATGAAGAAGCATAGGAACATATGCTAGTGGCTAATTACCACTTTACCTCATTGTAAAAGTCAAATTGACTTGGAATCTTTTGTAATCACCTACCAAAGTGAGTCGTGGAAAAGTAGCTCATTTGAATGAAGGAATATCTCCAAGCATTTAGGAGCTTGATCATAGGGAGCCAAAATTTGAATTTGAATTCAAATATTTGTTCATTACATATAAAAAGAGCACATGAAAAGTCGCAGGTAGGAGAGATCGTTCCCGAGCCTCATTCTACTGAGTTTGAGTGTGTGTGAGGACTATACCATAGCCTACACCTCTCTACACCAGTAGGCAATGTTGTTCATGCCAATGGGATTGTATACAAGTGTTAATCAATAGATACATTTACATCAATCATCTCTGAGTTCTCTGTTAGTCTACTCAAAAGTCTATCAACTTGTCAAGGGCATATCTCGGTCAATTCTGCACCAAATCAAGTGATTCAAAGCTTGTTGGATTCAACTCAAAGTCATCTACATGTTAACAAAGTTTGAAGTAATTCTATTCAGCCAGTGCAGAGAAACTGCGTCGAGGTGAACTCTGGTCATTTTTTGCTACAGTCCTAAAAAGTCAGGGGTATAGCTAAACTTGCTGAATTGATTTCTCTTAGCATAGTTTATCTTTTTACATCTACTTGCAAATGGTAGCTTACTAAGCTAGTTAAATACCCCTAGAAGGAATTTTATCAATTTCTACTGTGTTGGTCACACTGAGTAAAACATCTTGTAGGTATCAAGACATAAATAGAAGGTTTTCTTGAGTTTGTGAACTTCAAAGTTATCTGTTTTGGATCAATCATTACACACATCACTTCCAAAGTACATAGGCCATTTTTTGGTGTTATTGGAAAGTTAAGAAGGTCTACTTATCAACTCTGAAGCAAAAGAGGGCTGGTACAAAGCAGGTTTAGCAGTACCTACTCAGTCTCTTGGATCATCCATCCATCTATCCCAACAAGAGTATCAAGTATGTGGTAACATGGGGAGAAAACCTCTAGCCAGTACTAGAGTAAAAAGTGCCTATGTATAGGAAAATGTTCACATTAGAACTACTTGAGGAACACAGAAGTGTAACAAATCCGCCTTAAGCGAATGATGTGAACACATACAGGGAGTGACAGATCAGCCCCCACCAGGTAATAAGCCTGAAGCTTTGCGAAATCTTTAAACTTTTCTCGTGGAAGGGCTTTGGTGAATATGTATGCCATATTATCTTGTGTAGGTATATATACCAAATCAATATCCCCTACATGAAGGCAGTCTATCACATAGTGATAATGCACCTCAATATGTTTGGTCCATGCATGAAACACTGGGTTTCATGCAACAACCAAAGCACTGTGACTATGAGTGAGAATATGCATAACAACATCAATCTCCATGCAAAGATCCATCAATAGGCATCTCAGCCATATACACTCCACTATAGCTGTGAAAACTACCCTGTACTCAGCTTCACAACTCGATGTCGCCATTGTAGGTTGCTTCTTACTCAGCCAAGATATGCATGAGTCTCCAAGGAAAAAGCAATTACCACTATTGGACATGCGAGTATCATAACAACCTGCCCAATCACTATCTCTAAAAGCATGCAAGCATGACTGAATATCTCTACCATAAAAGGGACCTAATCTCAAAGTGCCTCGGAGATATCTAAACACACGTTTCACCACTTGCCAATGCTTAGTGCTAGGGCTATGCATGAATCGACTCAAGTGGGAAGCTGCCTACTCTATATCCGATCGTGTGTTGCATGCATATATAAGACATTCCACAGCTTGCTAATAAAGAGAAGTGTCAAATGCATCACTCGAATCCTCAACTGAGAACCTAAATCCTGTCTCAACATGTGTGGAAACTCGCTTGCAATCCTCAAAGTCAAAACGTTGAAGTAGTTTTTCAACATACTTTGCTTGATCCATAACAATTCCCACCTCAACGGATACAAACTAGATGCCAAGATAGTAGCTCAAATGATCAAGACAAGTGACATCAAAAGTATGCTGCAAATTAGCCATAAGAATGTCAAGTTTTGTAGCACGTGACCCAGTCAACAGTATGTCATCGACATAAAAAACAAGCACTGTAAGATCAGCCCCATTTTTGCATACATAGAGTGTGCTTTCAATTGGACTACATGTGAAGCCAAGAGCAATGAAGTGCTTATGGATTTTTGCATACCATTCATGTGGAGCTTGGTTGAGACCATACAAGGCTTTATGCAAGCGACAAACCATATGTTCTTTCTCTTTCATCACAAATCCAGGGGTTTGCTTCACATAGACCTCTTCTTGCAAATCACCATTCAAGAAGGCTGTTTTTATATCCAATTGATGCACTTTCCAACCTCGATGGGCAGCCAATGCAACCATGGTATGAATGATAGTCATGCATGAAGTAGGTGCAAAATTTTCCTCATAGTCAATGCCATATTGTTGCACATATCCTTTGGCAACGAATCTAGATTTGTAGCCATCAATGCTACCATCACATTTTCTCTTAATCTTATAAACCCACTTTGTACCAATGGAATTCTTTCCTTTTGGCAATCCACATAACTCCCGAGTACATTCCTATGTATGGAATTCATTTCTGATTGCATAGCACTCATCCATTGTGGATCGTCACATGCATCTTCAAAAGAAAGTGGCTTTTCATTACATGCTATAGAAATAAGAGAATAATCCACAAAATTACTTGATGCATGGTGAGAACTTGATCTTGTTATACCAAGTAAAGGTGCATGCAATTTGCTGTCCTCCAAAGTTTGTTTCAGGCACTTTGGCATATTTTTTGCACTCTTGATAGACATGCGTTCATTATGTAAAACATCTTGAATATGTACATCATACGTGGGCTGAATTTCATGCTCATTTTCAACCATATTTTGACGTAAATGTTCAGCCATATGTGGCTGGAAATTTCCAGCAGTTTGGACATTTTTTGGCTAAACGTTTTCAGCCATGTTTGGCTGGAAATTCTCTCTATTTTCAGCCCTATTTGGCTGGAATTTTTCAGGCCTTTGAGCCTCAGTTGGCTGGTCTACATGGCCATAGTCAACCACACCATTTTGGAATAAAGGCATAAGTGTATCGAACACATCTTGTGAGCTAACTGTTGGCTATTTTTTGCATTCAAGTAGAGGGAAAACTGAATTTTCAGCAAATACCACATCTTGACTCACAATGATTGTGTTATTCAATGGATGGTACTGTTGGAGCAAGTCTATGACAAGCCTAAGTATTGGCTTGAGTCTCACAAAGTCATTAAAGAAGCTTCAAAATGAAGACTATGTAAAGTTCACTTGTGAACTACCTCTTGTAACTTTTGAAGAGTTTACTTAATGTAAAAGTAAGAGAATCTTAAGTGGTTGAGCCCACATGATCAAGAATGGAAAGAGGAGCCACGAATTTGTGATTTGTGGTAGGTAGAGAATCAAATCAATCATTGATTGATTTGAGAGTGATTGAGGGAAGTTAGCCTCCCAAACTCAACTATAAATAGATGGCAGTTTTAGTCGTGGTTAGAGAGACCTATGTGAAGACCTCCAAGAGCTAAGCTTTATGCCATATCAAGGTGTGATTACAAGGCACACATATGTATCAGTAAGTCATTGTAATGTACAAGCAATATACTTTCATTTTCATGATTATTTGAGTTCATCTTTCCATGTTCTTGTGATGTGTACTACTCACTGCCATTACTTCAGTTTTTCTCAGTCAGCTTGTAGAGATTGTTTCTCTGCACTTGGTTCATCATTTTCAGTGATTTAACTTGGTAAAGTTAGCTCTATAAGTCTACTATATGCTCACAAATTTTCATGTCATTTGGATGTTGGAATCTTCAGTTATGTTCATTTGAAGTCAACAGGGTATGTTCATCTTCACTTCTCTGTCAGGTACCCGACTTTTTCAGTCATCTTGTCAGAGTCATTTCTCAGTGTTTACTCATCCAAATTCAGTGATTTCAAGCTTGTTGGATTCAGCTTACTGTCTAGTATAAGAATACAAATTTCCATGATCATTGGATTCTTACATCTTGAGTTATGTTAATGTTTCTACTCACTGGTCTATTTCTGTAGCAGCCCGTGAAAATCGGGATGATGTCATCACTTGTTAAAAGTCATTCTCAGTGTGTGGTTTGTTATTTTTGATGAGATTACTCTCTAAAGTTAGCTCTTTAAGCTACCTAGCCTTCCCCAAGAGGAATTAATCTAATTGCTGCTGTGCTCAGAGAATTATGTAAAACACTGGACAGGTGTATCAACCAAGAATAGCAAGTTTTCACCTCTGAGCTAACTCCAACTTATCTGTTTTGATCTATCTTTTTGAGAGTGATCTTCCAAGGTACATAGGGTGTCTAATACATCCATTGGCAAGCTAAAAGGGCCCACCATCTACTCCTGGAGTTCATTTGGCTGGTGTAGAGCAAAGATTTTGCAACACCTCTTCATCTTCAACACATACCTATCCATCTCTTCACAGTGGTATCAGAGCAAGGTTGGACAACATGGCAGATGGATTTCCTTCATCAATTGACAAATTGGACAGAGGTAACTACTCAGCTTGGTCATTAAGGATGGAAGCTTATCTCCAAGGTAGAAGTTTATATGGTTATGTGGCTGGAGATGAAGTTATGCCAAGTTTCAGGAACAAAAGTCAACCAACACAAGAAGAGCAAGAAAGATTGAGCACATGGTGCTCCAAGGATGCACTTGCAAGGTCTTATCTCCTCAACTCTATCTCAGATTTTTTGTTGCCTCACATTAGAAGTTGTAAGACATCTCAAGAAGTGTGGGATGCACTTGAAGCTTTCTTTTCTTCAAGTACCAAAGCTAGGAAGCATCAACTATGGCTGGAGTTCACAACTCTCAAGAAAGCTCCCAAACAAAATGTGACTGATTTTGTCACAAAGCTCAAGGACATAGCGGATCAGTTGGGAAGCATTGGAGAGGTAATAGATGAAGAGCAAATTGTAAGGCATGTCATCAATGGCTTGAAGGCAGATGACAAGTGGGAAGCATTCACCACAGCTATGGATTTGTACATGGACATGCATGTACCTGATTTCAACACACTCATTGGACAATTACTTACTCAAGAGGCAAAGCTTATCAAAAATGGAGAAAGCTCTAAAGGTAATCAATATTTTCAGCTTTATACACGGATAAAAGCAAGTCTAAAGATAACAAAGGAAAGGCAAAGAAAGTGGATGATGAAGCAGGTACATATCAAGCTAACTATGCAGGTAGAGGAAGACATGGCAGAGGTAGAGGAAGAGGAGGTAGACAAGGCAGGGGGAGATCCCAAGACTCCAACTCATGTTCTATTTGTGGATTAACTAATCATACAACTGAAAATTGCTTTAGGAATTCCTGGAATCAAAGAGGCAGAGGATACAATAGAGGAAGTTATGGCTACTCAAGAGGAAGGTTCAACAACTACCATGGCAACTACAACAACTACAATCATTCAAACTATCAAGGAGGCTACAAAGGAAGGAGAGACTACAATAACTACACAGAAGACTCAAACAAAGAGGATTCATTATTGATCATGAACATGGCTATGCCACAAGGTAAATCTGATGAGCATGTTTTCTACATAGATTCAGGTTGTTCAAATCATGTGGCAGGAAATGTGGCACTCCTATCAGATTTAGAAGATCCAAGGAATAAGCATGAGGTACAAACAGGAGATGATACAAAACATCCTGTGGAGAAAATAGGCAATGTCAAAGCACCTGATGGAAACATCAACCTACTCAGTAAGGTACTCTATGTCCCTACCATTACAAAGAATTTGATAAGTGTTGGGCAGATAGTAGAGAAAGGGTTGCAAGTCAGGTTCACAAAAGCAGGAGCATTTGTTGAAGATCCAAGTCAAGGATTCAGAAGAATTGCAAAAGGTGAAAAGACAGGTAGATTGTTCACATTTGAATTACAGGACACTAGAAACATTGCTCTCTTTAATTATGGTAGTCAGACACTCACAGAATTGGAAGTATGCCAACAGACTTGCGTGCCACCTGAGATCTTGGCTTAGCGAGGACCAAAAAGGTTTCATCAAAGGCAGGTCCATCCTGGAAACCATTATGGATATTTGGGAAGGTATTCAATTTGCAAATGAGTCTAATCAAGATGTGGTCTTCCTCAAGATCGACTTTGACAAAGCCTACGATAGGCTAGAATGGGACTATATTTTGCAGTCGCTCCAAGACCTCGGATGTAGTCAGAAATTCACCAAAATGATCGCGACCCTTCTCGGCAACGCAACGACCCAAATTAACGTTAACGGCAAACTATCGAAGGCGATCCATCTTAAAAGATCTATTAGACAAGGGTGCCCTCTTGCCCCCCTTCTCTTTGCCATCGCCACTGAGGGGCTGAGCAGACTTGTGGCTCATCATGTGGAGGCTGGCAATATCAAAGGCCTCCAACTACCTCACGACCACAATCAAATCATCATGAGACTGTTTGCCGACGACATGAATGCGTTCGTTCACAATGATAATACCAGCCTGGAGACTTTCTGGAGGTGCCTTGATACCTTTTGTGAGGCCTCTGGATCCAAGATCAACCACAATAAGACCGCCTTTAGGGCCATCGTGGGACACCAACCTGGCCTTCTCACTGTTCATGGCTGTCAAATCATGCCGCAGGGCCAAATATTTCGGCTTCTTGGAGTCCCCTTGGGATTTGGCGTCTCTATGGAGCAGCGATGGAACTGGGTGCTGGCCAAACTTGAAAACAAGCTCAACTACTGGAGAGGCATGCAAATCAATCTCGCTGGACGGGCGATGGTTATCAACACGTTCCTCCTCTCGTCTACCATCTATTTCCTTTCTTGCTGGAGACCGAATGAACAAGGCCTGTCCAAACTGAATAGCATCTGCAGAAACTTTCTTTGGACGGGTGATCATAACAGAAGGGGGGTGCCTAAGATCAAATGGGCCATCTGCACCAGCCCTAGAGATAGCGGGGGGCTTGGCATCCTGGACATTGGGTGTATGGCTAACAAACTAGCAGCCAAATGGATGATTAAGGCTTGGTGCAATAGGGAGGCCTCATGGGCCAAGCTGATCTTCAGAAACAAAAATGAGTTGGCCCTCACGGGGTCCCCGAACTGGAAGAACCTTGACATCATGACCCTGCTATTCTCCCCGATACCTGTCTTCCCGAAAGGCTCCAGTCTCGTATGCTCTCTTTGGAAGGGCTGGAATAAAGTCAAAAGCTTCACAAGAATTAGTGAAGACTGGAAGTGGGCGGCCGGAATCAGACAAAACGACTCTATCTGGTTTCCGATACATGGCATCCGGAGTGTGGAGTCGTGGAACACTCAAAATGCCAAGAAGTTATGGAACAAAGGATTCAAAAAATGGAAACACCTCTGGAAACAGGACACCAACAGTTGGATCAACTTCGAGGATATCGACCCTCGCATAAACATCTCCTACGCAGAATGGAACACCTTGCAAAGCAGATGCCTCGCTTGGGAGCGCCACAAAACTCGCCTTCTCATGGGACATGATACTCCGAACGCGCGTGGTCTCAAATGGCACAATGGAAATAGCCTACTCAAAATCCCGAACATCAAAGAAACGACTGACCTCCAGATCAGCCTCAACAAGAAGTGGTGCCTGTCTTGGACGCGGCTTCGGTGGGACATGAAATTCATGGGCATCTGGCACCCACTTATAGAGATTAAGAAGTCTGTCCTCTTATGGCAAATTCTTCATCGAGGAATTTGGACTAACCAAAAGGCTAGCAAAATTTGTGGGATCCCTCCGTGGTGCAAACGCTGCCACCGTGCAATCGAAGATGTCCCACACATCTTCCTTACTTGCCCCAACTCCTACAGAGTTTGGCAGACGGTTGGACTGAAAATCAGAGTTCAGAATCAGCTTAGCTGGAAACAAGTCCTTTTGGGAGAAGCGATTGGATGCTCTGCGGCTCTCTGGAACGCAATCAGAGGGGAAGTCCTGTGGAAAATTTGGCGGGAGCGGTGTGCTCTCAACTTCGGCGACCCTCCCAAGGAGTGGACGATTGAGAAATCTCTTTTCCTCCTTGGCAAGAGGATTGTCAACAGTAAGAAATCCCCCCCCTTCAGACACCATCAAGTCCTCCTTTTGATCAACAACAAGCTCAAACCCAAGTGGGTCCCGCATGAGGGCGACGAGAGGGTGATCAACCTTCTTTGTAATGCAACATAGGAATCAACCAAGCCTCCCCTGCTTTGTGGGATTTGGGGGGTCCCGTGGGCACTAGTCCCCTTCTTTTGTACCCTTGTTTCTTAATTTAATTCAAGTCCGGGAGAGTAGGCTATTGCCGAACTTCCTTTATATTAAAAAAAAAAAAAAATTGGAAGTATGGCACAAAAGGTTAGCACATATTGGTGAAAGGTCATTAAAGCAAATTTGCAGGGACCAAAGTGTACTTGGACTCCCTAACTTGTCAAAACAACATATGATTTATAAGTGTAGTGCATGTCAATTTGGAAAGTCTCACAGGTTACCATTCATGAAGAAAGGTTATATGCATGGAGATCTCTTGGAGTTGGTTCATACAGATGTATGGGGACCTAGCAAGGAAGCTTCAATATCTGGATCAAGGTATTATGTTTCCTTTATTGATGATTGCAGCAGATGGACTATCCTATTCTTTATGAAACACAAAGATGAAGTTTTTTCATGTTTCAAAAGATATTTGGCTCTTGTGGAGAATCAAACAGGTAAATCACTAAAAAGGCTAAGGTCAGATGGAGGGGGAGAATACTTCTCCCATGAGTTTGATTCTTTTCTTCAAGAAAGAGGAATCAAAAGAGAGGTAACTACAAGGTACACTCCTGAGCAAAATGGAGTGGCAGAAAGGAGGAATAGGACAATTGTTGAAGCTGCAAGGTCTATGTTAAATGAAAAGCATTTACCTAATTACTTATGGGCTGAGGCTGTATCTACAGCCACTTACTTGATTAACAGGTTGCCTTCAAAATCCCTTGATGGGATGACTCCATATGAGGCTTGGAATGGAAGAAGACCAAGCTTAGATCATTGTAAAATTTTTGGATGTATTGCTTTTGCTCATGTTCCTTCACAGGTTAGAGGCAAGATGGATCCAAAGGCAGAAAGGTGTGTATTTATTGGATATGACAACAATCAAAAGGGCTACAGGTTATACAACCCTACCAACAAAGGATTCTTGGTAAGCAGAGATGTAGTTTTTGATGAGAACAATTCATGGTATGAAGATTCATGCAGGAAGGTCAATTTACCATATGATCTTGAAGAAGATTTTCCAAAGCTTGGTAGAGAACAATCAAAGATTGAAGAACAAGACACCTCAGAGGATGATGAAGAATGTCAGATGGAAAAGATCAAAGCATGGAAGTCTAAAGGTAAAGCAAAATTGCAGGAACTTGGACATGAGGCAGAATCATCACATCATGGCCTAAGAAGATCTATGAGGGAAAAGAAAAAACCAGAAAGGTATGGGTTTGACACCTCATTAGTAACTAAACATTCTATCTACATAGCACAGGACATAACCCAAGAGGAGCCATCATCATTTGAAGAGGCCAAAGCAAAAACAGAATGGAAGCATGCAATGAAGGAAGAGATTGAAGCACTTGAGGAAAACAACACTTGGGATTTGGTGCCCAAGACTTCATCCATGAAGGTAATAGGCTCAAGATGGGTCTATAAACTCAAGAAGAATTCTGATGGTTCCATTAACAGGTATAAGGCAAGGCTTGTAGCAAAAGGCTTTGCACAAACTCAGGGAATTGATTATGAGGAGACATTCTCTCCTGTGGCAAAGATGCCTACTATTAGGGTTTTGCTTAGTATTGCCTCTTCCAAGAATTGGAAGATACTTCAACTAGATGTGAAGAATGCATTCTTGAATGGTTGGATAACAGAAGAGGTATATATGGCACAACCACCTGGTTTTGAGAGTCAAGTTTGTCCTGATTATGTGTGTAAACTTAACAAAGCATTGTATGGTCTCAAGCAAGCTCCAAGAGCTTGGAATTTCAGGCTTGTTTCATTCTTGCAGGACAAAGGCTTTCAACCAAGCAAAGCAGATCCTTCACTCTTTATTAAAAAGAGTAATTCCGAGGTCATCTACCTATGTGTATATGTAGATGATATTATATTGACAAGAAATGATGCAGATGGTATGAAGAAGATCAAAGATCAGATGAGAGAAGAGTTCAAGATAAGTGATTTGGGTTCACTTACCTACTTCCTAGGTTTGGAAGTTGTCTACAAAGATCATGGTTTGTTTCTCACTCAAAGAAAGTACATTAAGGACATGTTGGCAAAATTCAAGATGCAAGATTGTAAGATTGCAGGTACTCCAATGGAGGTTAATCACAAATTGAGCTCACATGAAGGTGAACTCATAGAGGACATCACATCATATCAAAGTCTAGTGGGTAGTCTCAACTATGCCACATTGACAAGAGTAGATATATGTTACAGTGTGAGTGTGCTAAGCCAATTTATGCACACACCAAGGAAACCACATATGGATGCTGCCAAAAGGATACTCAAATATCTCAAAGGAACCATAAATGAAGGACTTTACTATCCTTATGTATCTGATTTAGGTTTGAAGCTATTTTCTGATGCAGATTGGGCTGGCTCCAAGGAAGATAGAAGGAGCACTTCAGGTTATCTTACCTTTGCAGGTTCAAAGCTTATTTCATGGTCATCCAAGAAGCAACCCACAGTTGCTCTCTCTTCTACTGAAGCTGAATATAGAGGTCTTGCTATAGCTACACAAGAAGCTATGTGGATGAAGACATTATTCAAAGATCTTGGATTGGAGTTTGGAACTCCAACTATTTTTGGTGACAATATGAGTTCTATTCATTTGGCTGCTAATCCTATTTTTCATGCAAGGACTAAACATATTGAAGTTCATTATCATTATGTACGAGAGAAGATCCTAAGCAAGGAGATTCAAATATCATATGTGTCCACTCATCAACAATGTGCAGATATTCTAACTAAAGCATTGGATGGTACAAAGCTTTGCAAATTCAAGGCTATGATTGGTTTGCAGGTAATCTTGGAAGATTGAAGACCTCAAGCATACTTGGCTTGAGGGGGAGCTGTTGGAGCAAGTCTATGACAAGCCTAAGTATTGGCTTGAGTCTCACAAAGTCATTAAAGAAGCTTCAAAATGAAGACTATGTAAAGTTCACTTGTGAACTACCTCTTGTAACTTTTGAAGAGTTTACTTAATGTAAAAGTAAGAGAATCTTAAGTGGTTGAGCCCACATGATCAAGAATGGAAAGAGGAGCCACGAATTCGTGATTTGTGGTAGGTAGAGAATCAAATCAATCATTGATTGATTGGAGAGTGATTGAGGGAAGTTAGCCTCCCAAACTCAACTATAAATAGATGGCAGTTTTAGTCGTGGTTAGAGAGACCTATGTGAAGACCTCCAAGAGCTGAGCTTTATGCCATATCAAGGTGTGATTACAAGGTACACATATGTATCAGTAAGTCATTGTATTGTACAAGCAATATACTTTCATTTTCATGATTATTTGAGTTCATCTTTCCATGTTCTTGTGATGTGTACTACTCACTGCCATTACTTCAGTTTTTCTCAGTCAGCTTGCAGAGATTGTTTCTCTGCACTTGGTTCATCATTTTCAGTGATTTAACTTGGTAAAGTTAGCTCTATAAGTCTACTATATGCTCACAAATTTTCATGTCATTTAGATGTTGGAATCTTCAGTTATGTTCATTTGAAGTCAACAGGGTATGTTCATCTTCACTTCTCTGTCAGGTACCCGACTTTTTCAGTCATCTTGTGAGAGTCATTTCTCAGTGTTTACTCATCCAAATTCAGTGATTTTAAGCTTGTTGGATTCAGCTTACTGTCTAGTATAAGCATACAAATTTCCATGATCATTGCATTCTTACATCTTGAGTTATGTTAATTTTTCTACTCACTGGTCTATTTCTGTAGCAGCCCGTGAAAATCGGGATGATGTCATCACTTGTTAAAAGTCATTCTCAGTGTGTGGTTTGTTATTTTTGATGAGATTACTCTCTAAAGTTAGCTCTTTAAGCTACCTAGCCTTCCCCAAGAGGAATTAATCTAATTGCTGCTGTGCTCAGAGAATTATGTAAAACACTGGACAGGTGTATCAACCAAGAATAGCAAGTTTTCACCTCTGAGCTAACTCCAACTTATCTGTTTTGATCTATCTTTTTGAGAGTGATCTTCCAAGGTACATAGGGTGTCTAATACATCCATTGGCAAGCTAAAAGGGCCCACCATCTACTCCTGGAGTTCATTTGGCTGGTGTAGAGCAAAGATTTTGCAACACCTCTTCATCTTCAACACATACCTATCCATCTCTTCACAGTGGTATCAGAGCAAGGTTCGACAACATGGCAGATGGATTTCCTTCATCAATTGACAAATTGGACAGAGGTAACTACTCAGCTTGGTCATTAAGGATGGAAGCTTATCTCCAAGGTAGAAGTTTATATGGTTATGTGGCTGGAGATGAAGTTATGCCAAGTTTCAGGAACAAAAGTCAACCAACACAAGAAGAGCAAGAAAGATTGAGCACATGGTGCTCCAAGGATGCACTTGCAAGGTCTTATCTCCTCAACTCTATCTCAGATTTTTTGTTGCCTCACATTAGAAGTTGTAAGACATCTCAGGAAGTGTGGGATGCACTTGAAGCTTTCTTTTCTTCAAGTACCAAAGCTAGGAAGCATCAACTATGGCTGGAGTTCACAACTCTCAAGAAAGCTCCCAAACAAAATGTGACTGATTTTGTCACAAAGCTCAAGGACATAGCGGATCAGTTGGGAAGCATTGGAGAGGTAATAGATGAAGAGCAAATTGTAAGGCATGTCATCAATGGCTTGAAGGCAGATGACAAGTGGGAAGCATTCACCACAGCTATGGATTTGTACATGGACATGCATGTACCTGATTTCAACACACTCATTGGACAATTACTTACTCAAGAGGCAAAGCTTATCAAAAATGGAGAAAGCTCTAAAGGTAATCAATATTTTCAGCTTTATACACGGATAAAAGCAAGTCTAAAGATAACAAAGGAAAGGCAAAGAAAGTGGATGATGAAGCAGGTACATATCAAGCTAACTATGCAGGTAGAGGAAGACATGGCAGAGGTAGAGGAAGAGGAGGTAGACAAGGCAGGGGGAGATCCCAAGACTCCAACTCATGTTCTATTTGTGGATTAACTAATCATACAACTGAAAATTGCTTTAGGAATTCCAGGAATCAAAGAGGCAGAGGATACAATAGAGGAAGTTATGGCTACTCAAGAGGAAGGTTCAACAACTACCATGGCAACTACAACAACTACAATCATTCAAACTATCAAGGAGGCTACAAAGGAAGGAGAGACTACAATAACTACACAGAAGACTCAAACAAAGAGGATTCATTATTGATCATGAACATGGCTATGCCACAAGGTAAATCTGATGAGCATGTTTTCTACATAGATTCAGGTTGTTCAAATCATGTGGCAGGAAATGTGGCACTCCTATCAGATTTAGAAGATCCAAGGAATAAGCATGAGGTACAAACAGGAGATGATACAAAACATCCTGTGGAGAAAATAGGCAATGTCAAAGCACCTGATGGAAACATCAACCTACTCAGTAAGGTACTCTATGTCCCTACCATTACAAAGAATTTGATAAGTGTTGGGCAGATAGTAGAGAAAGGGTTGCAAGTCAGGTTCACAAAAGCAGGAGCATTTGTTGAAGATCCAAGTCAAGGATTCAGAAGAATTGCAAAAGGTGAAAAGACAGGTAGATTGTTCACATTTGAATTACAGGACACTAGAAACATTGCTCTCTTTAATTATGGTAGTCAGACACTCACAGAATTGGAAGTATGGCACAAAAGGTTAGCACATATTGGTGAAAGGTCATTAAAGCAAATTTGCAGGGACCAAAGTGTACTTGGACTCCCTAACTTGTCAAAACAACATATGATTTATAAGTGTAGTGCATGTCAACTTGGAAAGTCTCACAGGTTACCATTCATGAAGAAAGGTTATATGCATGGAGATCTCTTGGAGTTGGTTCATACAGATGTATGGGGACCTAGCAAGGAAGCTTCAATATCTGGATCAAGGTATTATGTTTCCTTTATTGATGATTGCAGCAGATGGACTATCCTATTCTTTATGAAACACAAAGATGAAGTTTTTTCATGTTTCAAAAGATATTTGGCTCTTGTGGAGAATCAAACAGGTAAATCACTAAAAAGGCTAAGGTCAGATGGAGGGGGAGAATACTTCTCCCATGAGTTTGATTCTTTTCTTCAAGAAAGAGGAATCAAAAGAGAGGTAACTACAAGGTACACTCCTGAGCAAAATGGAGTGGCAGAAAGGAGGAATAGGACAATTGTTGAAGCTGCAAGGTCTATGTTAAATGAAAAGCATTTACCTAATTACTTATGGGCTGAGGCTGTATCTACAGCCACTTACTTGATTAACAGGTTGCCTTCAAAATCCCTTGATGGGATGACTCCATATGAGGCTTGGAATGGAAGAAGACCAAGCTTAGATCATTGTAAAATTTTTGGATGTATTGCTTTTGCTCATGTTCCTTCACAGGTTAGAGGCAAGATGGATCCAAAGGCAGAAAGGTGTGTATTTATTGGATATGACAACAATCAAAAGGGCTACAGGTTATACAACCCTACCAACAAAGGATTCTTGGTAAGCAGAGATGTAGTTTCTGATGAGAACAATTCATGGTATGAAGATTCATGCAGGAAGGTCAATTTACCATATGATCTTGAAGAAGATTTTCCAAAGCTTGGTAGAGAACAATCAAAGATTGAAGAACAAGACACCTCAGAGGATGATGAAGAATGTCAGATGGAAAAGATCAAAGCATGGAAGTCTAAAGGTAAAGCAAAATTGCAGGAACTTGGACATGAGGCAGAATCATCACATCATGGCCTAAGAAGATCTATGAGGGAAAAGAAAAAACCAGAAAGGTATGGGTTTGACACCTCATTAGTAACTAAACATTCTATCTACATAGCACAGGACATAAACCAAGAGGAGCCATCATCATTTGAAGAGGCCAAAGCAAAAACAGAATGGAAGCATGCAATGAAGGAAGAGATTGAAGCACTTGAGGAAAACAACACTTGGGATTTGGTGCCCAAGACTTCATCCATGAAGGTAATAGGCTCAAGATGGGTCTATAAACTCAAGAAGAATTCTGATGGTTCCATTAACAGGTATAAGGCAAGGCTTGTAGCAAAAGGCTTTGCACAAACTCAGGGAATTGATTATGAGGAGACATTCTCTCCTGTGGCAAAGATGCCTACTATTAGGGTTTTGCTTAGTATTGCCTCTTCCAAGAATTGGAAGATACTTCAACTAGATGTGAAGAATGCATTCTTGAATGGTTGGATAACAGAAGAGGTATATATGGCACAACCACCTGGTTTTGAGAGTCAAGTTTGTCCTGATTATGTGTGTAAACTTAACAAAGCATTGTATGGTCTCAAGCAAGCTCCAAGAGCTTGGAATTTCAGGCTTGTTTCATTCTTGCAGGACAAAGGCTTTCAACCAAGCAAAGCAGATCCTTCACTCTTTATTAAAAAGAGTAATTCCGAGGTCATCTACCTATGTGTATATGTAGATGATATTATATTGACAGGAAATGATGCAGATGGTATGAAGAAGATCAAAGATCAGATGAGAGAAGAGTTCAAGATAAGTGATTTGGGTTCACTTACCTACTTCCTAGGTTTGGAAGTTGTCTACAAAGATCATGGTTTGTTTCTCACTCAAAGAAAGTACATTAAGGACATGTTGGCAAAATTCAAGATGCAAGATTGTAAGATTGCAGGTACTCCAATGGAGGTTAATCACAAATTGAGCTCACATGAAGGTGAACTCATAGAGGACATCACATCATATCAAAGTCTAGTGGGTAGTCTCAACTATGCCACATTGACAAGAGTAGATATATGTTACAGTGTGAGTGTGCTAAGCCAATTTATGCACACACCAAGGAAACCACATATGGATGCTGCCAAAAGGATACTCAAATATCTCAAAGGAACCATAAATGAAGGACTTTACTATCCTTATGTATCTGATTTAGGTTTGAAGCTATTTTCTGATGCAGATTGGGCTGGCTCCAAGGAAGATAGAAGGAGCACTTCAGGTTATCTTACCTTTGCAGGTTCAAAGCTTATTTCATGGTCATCCAAGAAGCAACCCACAGTTGCTCTCTCTTCTACTGAAGCTGAATATAGAGGTCTTGCTATAGCTACACAAGAAGCTATGTGGATGAAGACATTATTCAAAGATCTTGGATTGGAGTTTGGAACTCCAACTATTTTTGGTGACAATATGAGTTCTATTCATTTGGCTGCTAATCCTATTTTTCATGCAAGGACTAAACATATTGAAGTTCATTATCATTATGTACGAGAGAAGATCCTAAGCAAGGAGATTCAAATATCATATGTGTCCACTCATCAACAATGTGCAGATATTCTAACTAAAGCATTGGATGGTACAAAGCTTTGCAAATTCAAGGCTATGATTGGTTTGCAGGTAATCTTGGAAGATTGAAGACCTCAAGCATACTTGGCTTGAGGGGGAGTTGTTGGAGCAAGTCTATGACAAGCCTAAGTATTGGCTTGAGTCTCACAAAGTCATTAAAGAAGCTTCAAAATGAAGACTATGTAAAGTTCACTTGTGAACTACCTCTTGTAACTTTTGAAGAGTTTACTTAATGTAAAAGTAAGAGAATCTTAAGTGGTTGAGCCCACATGATCAAGAATGGAAAGAGGAGCCACGAATTCGTGATTTGTGGTAGGTAGAGAATCAAATCAATCATTGATTGATTGGAGAGTGATTGAGGGAAGTTAGCCTCCCAAACTCAACTATAAATAGATGGCAGTTTTAGTCGTGGTTAGAGAGACCTATGTGAAGACCTCCAAGAGCTGAGCTTTATGCCATATCAAGGTGTGATTACAAGGCACACATATGTATCAGTAAGTCATTGTATTGTACAAGCAATATACTTTCATTTTCATGATTATTTGAGTTCATCTTTCCATGTTCTTGTGATGTGTACTACTCACTGCCATTACTTCAGTTTTTCTCAGTCAGCTTGCAGAGATTGTTTCTCTGCACTTGGTTCATCATTTTCAGTGATTTAACTTGGTAAAGTTAGCTCTATAAGTCTACTATATGCTCACAAATTTTCATGTCATTTAGATGTTGGAATCTTCAGTTATGTTCATTTGAAGTCAACAGGGTATGTTCATCTTCACTTCTCTGTCAGGTACCCGACTTTTTCAGTCATCTTGTGAGAGTCATTTCTCAGTGTTTACTCATCCAAATTCAGTGATTTCAAGCTTGTTGGATTCAGCTTACTGTCTAGTATAAGCATACAAATTTCCATGATCATTGGATTCTTACATCTTGAGTTATGTTAATGTTTCTACTCACTAGTCTATTTCTGTAGCAGCCCGTGAAAATCGGGATGATGTCATCACTTGTTAAAAGTCATTCTCAGTGTGTGGTTTGTTATTTTTGATGCGATTACTCTCTAAAGTTAGCTCTTTAAGCTACCTAGCCTTCCCCAAGAGGAATTAATCTAATTGCTGCTGTGCTCAGAGAATTATGTAAAACACTGGACAGGTGTATCAACCAAGAATAGCAAGTTTTCACCTCTGAGCTAACTCCAACTTATCTGTTTTGATCTATCTTTTTGAGAGTGATCTTCCAAGGTACATAGGGTGTCTAATACATCCATTGGCAAGCTAAAAGGGCCCACCATCTACTCCTGGAGTTCATTTGGCTGGTGTAGAGCAAAGATTTTGCAACACCTCTTCATCTTCAACACATACCTATCCATCTCTTCACAGGTACAAACGATATTCCTTACTTTCAACATTATAACCAAGAAATATACATTTCTTTGCCTTGTCATCAAGTTTGTGACGGTGTTGTGATGGCACACGAGCATATGCCAAACAAACAAACACACACATATGATTAACCATAGGCTTATGACCATTCCAAGCCTCATAAGGAGTGATGAATCTCAATGCTTTTGTAGGGCAATGATTCGACACATAGTTTGCACACATGACCGCTTCCATCCAAAACTTATCAGGAAGATGCTTTCCTTTAACCATACATCATGCCATTTCAAGTAGAGTTCTATTTTTACACTCGGCAACACCATTTTGCTGAGGTCTATATGGCACCGTACATTTCTGTGAAATACCTCTTTCACAAAGAAAAGCATTTAGCTCATGTGACATGTATTCACCACCACGATTCGTGCGTAGAGTCAAAAGCTTTTGTGAAGAAAAATTTTCAGCCATAGCTAAAAATGCTTTGAAGTAAGAAAATACCTCATTCTTTGCTTTCATAGGGTACACCCATGTATGGCGAGTAGTATCATCAATGAAGGTAACAAATATACATGCTTCCCAAAAGATGGAATCTTGATCGGACCACATACATCACTATGAACAAGTTCCAATTTTCTTGTAGCATGTGTATGACTATCTTTTGGAAAAGAAGGACGATGCATTTTTCCAATAATGCAACCTTCACATGCATGCTTTTCAATGCACTCAAGTGTAGGCAAACCAATAACCATGTCCTTCGTTTGCAAGTAAAGCAAACCATTGAAGTTCAAGTGACCAAAATGAGCATGCCAAAGCTCCATTTCAGCCATGGAAGAAGTATGAGCAACCAAGGCATTCAAGGCAGCCCTCTTGTATGTATCCATGTGATACAAAACATTACATAATGTACTAGTGACGGGAAGGAAGTAGGTGATGGGAAGAGCCAGTGTGGGGTTGGATCAGGCCCCTAGTGTGCGCCATTCCCACATCGAGCGAGCAGCGTCTGCACACTGGGCGCCTTGCCCTCTCTGTGGTGTGGCGATTGTCATAAGGCCCCTACCCTCTTGGAAGAGATGAGCAAACATGCATATGCGAAAGACCATAGGCGTCCGGAACGAAAAGATCTAGATAACAGGATAAAGCACGGAAGTTGTTTCATCGATGTGCAGACAAAGCTTGATGATACAATGTTGATGCCACTAAAGTCATCCAATAAAATCTGAGTGATACAATGACGCCCACTACAATGCCGGTTGGTAATACAGAAATCCGCTATAGTGCGGATGGATAAATACAAATATGCCATCGCTAAAGTGTGGATCGATCAAATATAACGTAGACCTCCGGCTAGAGTGCGAGAAGTCGCCCTCGGGACTCGGCTTTGGTCTTCGCAATCCAAGATTTACTTCTGACTTTACTTCAGGTCCTTTCTTTTCTTCAAGTATCCTCGGCAATAGCTTTTCTTCTCTTTTTCTTTAGAAATCCTGCAATCACTTCATATAATATCTCCAAATAATCAACCGTAACTTGGAAAGAAGTTCCACAATCAAGATCCACGCGGTGGGGTTTTATCTTCAATCTTCAATCACTTTCTTCACTTCATATAATCTCTCAAATCATCAATCGGTCAAACTTGGAGAGGCATTCCACAAAAGAAACCCATGAGGGGGTAAAAAATCATCAAAGCTCATCAAATGCATACATAGGAGGATTTCCTTTTGCAACCAAACGGAGTGTAGTAGCAAAGATTTTAAAAGATTCCAGTAATCCTTTCAACAATGTAGAAATGAGTGATGCATCCTGAATAATCTCATCTATGTTTGCCAATTGCTCTTTCAAGTCCTTGATGCATGTCACATACACATCCACCGACTCATTTTTAGCCATACATACATCCTCAAGTTGCTTCGTGAAGTATGCAACACATGCTTTGTTATGCACAGCATACAAAGAAGCAAGAGTGTCCCATGCTTGTCGTGAATGTGTGGAACTATATGATGCTTCAAAGAAAGTGAAATCAAAGCATTAGCTTGAGCATCTTTTCCATCCCATCAAAGCTGATCGTGTGTAGGTGGAGAAGGAGAAACCACTGTACTCAAAGAAGAAGCTCCATCTGTGATAGTAGACTGTGAAGTAGAAGAACCTGCATGTCTTCGATCTACATCTGACACTATGTTCCAAAGTTTTTTAGCAACAAGAACATGCTTCATCATGTAGGGCCACATTTGATAGTTGGTCCATTCAAGCTTATCTTCAGCTTGAAGCATTCCAAACAATTCATTGTTGCCCGCCATTTCACAAAAGAACAAGAATGTGACAAAATCTTCACTTCAACGAAAGTCGAAATGAATGCTGAAATTTCAACTCACAAACCGTCACTTTGATGGCGATTCTGATTGCATGAATGTCTTTGAAATGGGGGTAAAACCCTAACACACCTGATGGAAATGTTTCTTGGCTACTGAAATTCATAGTTCTATGCTCTGAAGTCGATTTGCACTGTTAAAAGTGTGTGTGCATCGCGACGCGAAAAACCAAAACTTGAGAAGGAGCTAAACCAGCTCTGATACCACTGTTGGGTGTGTGTAGAAGTGCGAGAGACACATGAGAAGCACACACAAGGAGCACAAATGCAACAAGACACATAGACAAGAAGATGGCTGGAATAGCTCTCTCTATTGATGATGAACTCAACTGAAGTAAGAGTTCAATAATATCCCTAAGTACAAAGTACCACCACATATGAGAGTATCAAGTATGTGGTAACATGGGGAAAAAGCCTCTAGCCAGCACTAGAGTAAAAATTCTCCATGTATAGGGAAAAGGTTCACATCAAAGCTACTCGAGGAACACATAAGTGTAACATAGTTAAACATTTTTGCGACCATGATGGGATGGGGTGCAGAGAAACAGAGTACAATTCGAAGTAGCAAAGATTTTGAAAGACGAAGCAACAATATTGCTAATGACATTGATTCTGATGGAGAGGAAGTATACCAACATGATCGGGTAAGCATATTTCAAAATACTTAGATATGTAAGCAATGAGAATATGATGTCTTCACGGATGACTCAATGCAAAGGTGAAAGTTCAACTAGTGATCATATGTCAATGCAATTAAGATATTTGGTGGAATGGGGCATGGTCTCATATCCATTGTTGCATCAATTGCTAGAGGTACAGTTTGCAACAAAGTTGCACATGGACAAAGTGGAAGGACAATGGGATAAGGTCAAATTTGAAAGGGAGTTAGAAGGTAGACCCTAGGATTCAATTTTGACATCGGGCCTACTTGAATCCATTTGGACAAAGCAACTTGCGGAAGAGTAGACTATGTTACAAAGGCAATTTTTTGCAAAAGGCGAGTTTTCCCATGTAGTAAAAGATAGAGGAAGAAGGAATTTCATTGGTACCCACAGATGAAGAGTGCAAGTTGTGACAAGTTCCATTCAATATGGAAGATCCTAGACAGGGAATCAATGAAATGCAATTTAACAGGTTTATTGGACAAATTGATGACAACCCCGATGTGCATGCCAAACTCTTTGATACACAATATTAATTACTGGAGGGAAATCTAGATGATGCCCTAAAATGTCAAGTTTTCCAAGCCACTTTAGGAGGAGTGGTGGTAAGATGGTTAACAAAATTTTCTCCTAATCATTTTTCCACATATGATGCTCTCAAGAATGCATTTCTAAGAAGGTTACGGAAGGCAAATACAACCAGGAAATTATTCATTATGTTACAGTATATGGTCCAATAACCCAATGATCAAATGGTGGCAAACTACACATCACTATTCAGGAGTACATTGCGACGAATCTCAGAACTGGAGCGATCTCCTCACGATGTAGTAAGAGGTTGATTTATGGATGGATGGAACTCAATATTGAAAGAAAAAGATATTTTCATTTGCATTAGATGGCACTAGATCTTTGAACCAAATTATTGATGTGATAAAGCAATTAGAATGCAACCTCAAAGAGGCGAATCCGGCTTGGCAACACTCTTTCAATCTAGTCAATATGGTAAATCCCAATCCTTTGGCTATAACTAATGCATATGGACAAATGTTTTCTATGAAATGTAGAAATCCAAGGCATGTTGCATCAAGTTGTACCTTAAATCAAATGTACCATACAATATGTAACATGATGAACTACAACACAGATCAATGAATGTATAAGAGTAGGAATCAGACTACCTCAACTAATTGTATGCAGCCAGAACCTCAAGCTAATATGCAATGGTACTATAATCATGTGGTGCACAATGTACAAGTAAATGATTTTTGTAGTTCTTGGGTTGCATTAGATTCAAAACTTTTGGTCAATCAAGGACAAACTAGGCCAAATTATTTAAGATATGGTCGAGGTCACATCAGTTTCCGAACTCTTAGAGTAATATCAAGTTTTAAACAATTCAATACTCTGGAGATCTACTTTCCTTGGATAGTTTGAAATATGGCATATTATTCATGAAATATTATACAAATTAAAGTATCAAAATTGCTATCATCATCAAGAAAATTTTCTTTTAATCATTTTAATCTTCCCTTTGTATTTGCATTGTTATACACTTTGAATTTATATCATTGGCACGTATCCTTCATCTTTCATTTATGAGCACCAATGTATTTGTTATTCCATATGGAAATTCACGAAAACAATATATTGACCTTTGTCTATGACATATGGCTGGACATAGAACGAAATTGCAAAGAAAATTCAGAGATGAAAATTCAGAAGAGGGTGAGTTCAAACTTATGTGGAAGAAAGGTGACGCATGAATCTAAATCATACTACTGAACACCTTCAAAAAATTGAGTATACACAACCTAACGGAGCTTTGTTCTTGAAAGAAGTGCAAAAATATGTCCTTTAAGATGTCCTTATTGTTTCTTATAGTGGATGGATTGCAAGAGGGGGATCCATATCAAGGCTTGAAATGTTTCAGTGACGCATACATGAGAGAAATCCTTTGCTTCTTTTATCAGATACATTTGCATAGATGGGAGAAATCTTTTACTTCTTTTATCATATAAATCAAGGGTACATCATTTGAAATGCTCTCTTGATGCTTGTAAAAGACATTTTCATCAAACTTCACTTGCTAAGCTACGCTTTTGACTATGTTTGGGCTATGAAACACCACATTCTTTCTATCTTTATCTCGAATTGTATATTCCTTCATTTGGCATCCCTATTAGCTCTTAAACTTTGACACCTATATAGCATCCTTTAGAGGGAAAAAATTCCTACTTTTCTCAACCAAATGGATTCCCCAAGGATATTTGAAGATGATTAATTGCAAAACAAGGGAATTTGTGGGAATTAGACTTTTATCTACATGAGAATAACCAAACGGTGTCCAATGTTTTATCCCTCCTAACGAGTTGGATGCTCATCTCATAAACTTAATTTATAAAAGTTCTTTCCCCTTTGGAAAACATTGTTATACTTGAAAATAGAGTTACAAGAAATTGTAGGGATACCAGAGAACCTCATGTTGTAGTCACGGATGTTGGTGCAAGAATCAAGCCTAAGAGGCTTGCTTAAGTTTTTGGATTACAATAATTGGATATCTCACATAGATGTAGACATGTGAACCTATGTTTGTAAAGCTCAAATGTTAAAACCTTGGACTTATCTCAGTCAAATGCAAAAGCTAAAAGGAGGAGGAATCTCTTGGATGAAAGGATCCACCATCCACGACTTTATTTGGGTTTCAAATTCAAATAGTTTTTAAGATTTAGGATCACTTTTACGTGATTGAGTCATCATATTCAAATTCAAAAGTATGTATAAATAAACCACCTTCTAGTCGTAGGTAAGAAAGAGCTTGGAGCTGAGGTTATTAATTTATATTGCACTCACTGCAAGTGAGATTAGTCTTCCTTAACATCCTTGTATCATGTGTGCAATATCAATACACATTATGATTCATATATCATGAGTATTCATGCAAGTGAGATTAGTCTTCCTTAACATCCTTGTATCATATGTGCAATATGAATACACATTATGATTCATATATCATGAGTATTCATTCTATGTGTGCTGCTACAATATCTTGATGTACACATTCAACTTGTGTGATTCATTTCTATGTGTGTGAGTATCTAATTTCTAAAATTTCACTTTGATCACTTAGGTAAACAATAACATGTATTCATCTATGTGTTGGGGTTCACCTCATATTCAAAATAGATAGAAGTGAATCTACTATTTGATACTTGCTGAAAGAACTTAAAAAAAATTGGCTTTGCACTTGATAAAGTTGAATTTTGTGGATAGTAGGGAATGCAAAAAAGGATGTATTAAATAACTTCAATTCAATATTTTCACTTTGTGTTGTATGGGCGCTAAAAAGTAAAATGGACGCATTCAAGATACCCTTGCTGAATTGCAATGTTTATCCATCTGTGAGCAACACTAGTGCACAGACCTAGATACTTGGGTGCCATTTCTTTGCTTTGAGACTTTGAGAACTTACTTTAAATTCAATTCAAATTTGGTTTTGGAAAATAAATTGGAAGTGTAGTTGACTCAAAAATACAACTTGGAGGTTTGTACCATGGTCCACTTCCAACCACATTTACTTGACTTATTATCCAATTGAAGGACTATTTTGTCAAACTAGGTTCAAAGTGGAGAATGTAGAGGGAAGTCTTCCTTACATATTTTGCCAAAGTGTATTTGAACTAGACGAAATCAAATTTGAAATGAATTTTGTGTGATTCAAGATACGTTTCTCAAAGGTTAGCTTTAAGTTCTAGGAAATAGTCAATATTTTGAGTAATTCCTAACTCTTACAGAGTGTTCTAAAATATTTTGTGCTAGTTAGCTTGAAGCAAACTTAGATGGATGAGTCAAACTATACTTAGAATTTTTGAAATATGAATTGGCATACTTAGCTACCTAATTCAACAAACTAATCTTGACCTTTAGTGACATGAGTCAGATATTCTATCTTAGTCAAATCCAAAGGTTGTTATAAGACAAAAATGAAGAACCAAAACTGTTTGTAACCAATTCAAATTTCTAAGACACTTAATCTTATTAGTGCTAAACTCTATGTGTCCAAAAACTTTAACTTTTTAAAGATATATTCAAAACAAGGTTTTGAAGCAATGTATATATCTTTAAGATAATTTAGGTAAAGTCTAAAAACTTATTGGAGGACACCTAAAACATCATCCAACCTTTACATACTTGCATGGTATCAAACATTGTGGTGCTGACCCATCCAGTATCTATTGATGAAATTTCTCCTTTACTAAAAAATAATAATGCTTTAACTAAGACTAAGTTAATCTTTCCTTTATATATCTCTTAAGGCTCCTTACTTGAAATGTAATTGTAATGTGATCCTTAGTTAGAAGATGGATTGGAGTGAATTGCACTATCAATTGGGCGCATCTAACTTGGAGGCGTTTTCACCACGTGATTTGTCTTTCAAAATCCGTAGAATATTCCTAATAAAAGAATATTCCCTTTTGAATTGTTTACAACTCAATAAGAGCATGCTTGTCGTACTTGATTTCTAAATGAAGACCATGGAAGTTAGTTACTACATGATATTCTAGCTTATTGTTCTTGAAGTGTCTTTTTAGGTCATGCTATTGACCACCTTAAACTTGATTAACCTTGAAGTTTAAGTCCCCTCGGGAAATCAATCTTACTTCAAGCTTGGTTTCAAGGCCAAATGATACCTACCCTGCCATCATCTGATGTCCCATACCATCTTTTGTAAATCAATGTGAGTATGAAGTAAGGTGTCCCACACCACCATACTTTATATTGAGCATTACTATGCAAGTGATATTTATCCTGAAGTCCAACCATATCTCTTAGAGTACCTTATTACTCAAATTCTCTACAAGAATTTGTTGTTAAGGACTTATCTTTATCTTGTCTAGGCTTCAAGTACCTTGATAATTTTTCTAAAAGAGAAAAAACCCATCGAATAGAGAAAATTCACGTAATTGATGCGTAAGGTGAAAACCAAACATCTTCTTGGAAACAGATTTATAGCCAAGTAGTAAAGTTTTATAGGATGCAACGTTACGGCATCCTAGTGTTATGAAACTTTGGGATCTCAAAGCGTGGGTGCAAACCACAAAGTTAGGCAAAGATTGCCCTAGTTTCCATTTCTTCAAAGAAAAGTGTAAAATTCAAAAGGAGCTGAGGTTCCAAGTATGTAGTTGCCGACTATGGCAAGAATAATTAAGTCAATGGAAGTTCGAACCTAACTTTTCCTATCTTTAAAGGGAATTCTTCAAAGTGAGATCCAAAAGCACTAGTGGAGGCTTAGACTTAAACAATAGAGATATTCTTTTTTTTTTTTAAATAAAGGAAGTTCGGCTTTAGCCTACTCTCCCGGACTTGAATTAATTAAACGAAAAGTACAAAAGAAGGAGACTAGTGCCCATGGCATCTCCCAAATCCCACATAGCAGGGGTAGCTTTTACAGAGTTTAGATGGCATTACAAAGAAGGTTAATCACCCTCTCATCCCCCTCATGCAGGGCCCACTTGGGTTTAAGCTTGTTGTTGATCAAACAGAGCACTTGATGATGCCTGAAGGGGGGGGGGGGGGGTTTCTTACAGATAGCGATCCTTTTGCCAAGGAGGAATAGTGATTTCTCAATCGATCACTCTTTGGGGGAGTCACCAAAGCTAAATCCACATCTTTCCCACGAGATCTTCCACATGACCTCCCCTCTGATGGCATTCCAAATAGTTGTGGAGCAATCGATCGCTTTCCCAGTAGAGGTTGCTTCCAATAGATATGTTTCTGTAATTTAATTTTCCTTCTGACAATCTATCAGAGCCTATTGGAGTTGGGACAAGTAAAGAAGATGTGAGAAACATCTTCGATGGACCGGTAGCAACGTTTGCACCACATCCCACAAATTTTGTTAGCATTAAGGTTGGTCCAGATTCCACGATGAAGAATTTGCCATAGTAGGACCGACTTTTTGATTTCAATGAGGGGGTGCCAAATAGCCATGAACTTCATGTCCCATCAAAGCCGCTTCCACGACAAGCACCACTTCTTGTTGAGGTTAACTTGATAGTCAATGGTTTCTTTGATGTTCGAGATTTCTGATATGCAATTACCATTGTGCCATCTGAGACCAAGCAAGCTTGGCGTGTCGTGCCCCATGAGAAAACAAACTTTAGAGCGGCCCAAGCAAGACATCTGCTTTGCAAAGTATTCCATTCTTCATAGGAAATGTTGATGCTACAAAATGTTCAAGAAAATCATGCATCTAGAGGACTCCTCTAGAGTATTTACATGGATCTTTGAGATATTACAAAGGATTTTGAAAGAAAATGGGCTTTAAAAATGAAAATTTTGGGGCCATGGCTCTTTGAAGTATTACAAAGGATTTTGAAAGAAAATGGGCTTTAAGAATGAAAATTTTGGGGCCTTCTTTTCTTCACTTCTTTCTTCTGCAATAGGTGCTTCCAAAAAACTCAAGGAAGTCATGTTTATGCTTGGCGTGCAAAACTTAGCACTTGCGAGCAAAACATTAGTGAAAAAAAAATTTATTCATATCAACTTCACATGATAATATGATGGATTTATTGGATTGCACAAAGTTATTCTTGAACTTTTGAAGGCTATTCATTTCAAGATTGTTTGATTCACAAAAACATTGGAAATATATCAAAACTCCCTTGAATTCAGACTTCATGATCCTTTTTGCAAAGCATATAGATATACTATCCATTGAATCGTAAGTTGCATCTGCTACTTTCAAATCAAATGTTCTATTTATTGCATAAAGAGAGTTAATTCAAAATACAAGCAACATAAAATATTACTTCAAAGCTACAGTCGACGGGGAAGATGAGCAATGGATTAGAGATTATGAATAACTCAGCAGTGAGTCATCAGCATCAATGTTGAATCACCGATGTCACAACTCTTTAGGGTTAATACAATCAGAAGCATACAAAAACTCTCCTCTCCCTCTCTTTTCTCGATGATGAAATCCTTTGAATTTGGCTATCCTTGAGAGAACCAGCCGCATATTTCCTCCTCTCATCCCTCTAAGCATGCGGATCATTTTATCATCCACAAAACGCTAAATTTAGAGTACTTCACAATGTTTTCTTCATCCACGAAGCACTTAATTTTGAGTACGTTTATTTCGAATAAAGAAAGCTCACAAAAAAAAAAGCTATGGACTCATCAACAATGCTATGTTAAGTTCTACTTTTTCTTTCCACCATGCATGTTCGAAGGGCTTTTGAACCATTTGTTTGATTTTCTAATGTGTGGCGTATGGGAGCATGCCTTATCCAGTATCTTGCAACCCAACAAGCTTTCCAATAAAGCAATTCTTCAACTATGTACGGAAGAAGCATAATTTGTACACCTATCAGTTTTCATTGTTCTTCATCTCGGATTAATCATTGAGATTGTGGATCTTTCTCCCACCTTTGACATACCTGCACTCCATAAGTTTCATCCAATGCTTAAGATTTAAAGTTTATATAGGCATCTTGCTATTGCGCACAAGTATAATCCTTAGCCAAAAGGATCTTGTGCTCACATTTGTATTAAACACGTTTCAAGCTTCTGTATCCAAACTGATATCCGATTTTGCTTCCTGTTTTGTTTTGCCTCAGAAGCACTCTCTCACTATAAAGAAGAAACCAAAAAATAGCTCCTTCATTCATATTGATCAACTAGAGAGAAGTGGAAGCTCACAAACAAAATCGAATCCTCCCTTCATTAGTGCATTGAGGAGTAAAAGATGGGCATTAAGCCACAAAAATGCCAACGTCCACCCTTCACTCCATTGATTCTCTAAGCTTTCATAGCTTCGAATCTTAGTCTTTCTCCGCAAAGATATATGAAAAGCTTCAATGCCAATGAAATGGACATCATGCTCTTCTCTCCATCACATCATTGTTGTTTGCATATTTTACTCTGAATAATGTGTCAATTTGAAGCAAGTAAAAGTGAGAGTAAAGATGGGAATCTCTATGACACTAGATCGAGAGCTCTTGGTTTCTAGTACTCACTAAAAGATGCTCTTGGAGGTATATGCCATCCATAGTTTACTAATATCTTATCACCAACACCTAATGAAGTAGCAGAATTGAAACATATGTATCTTGATACATCTCTACTCATGTATGGTGATTCATGACAATTCTCACCCTCTTCAAATGTGCAATCAGTCATTGAACTATTATATCCTCAGCTACCTTTTACTAAACGTGGTCTATTTCCATTGGTGTAAGATCTTCCATCAATATATAAACTTTTAGTTTGTGTATGTATAATCCCTCTATTGGCAAGAGAAGTTGCATTCAGACATAATCCATAACTACACATGATTTCAATGTAATGTGTAAGTCCATGTCAATCTCCCCATCTATATATAGGACCAAAATGATATAAGAGTGACTTCAGTGTTGGGAGGAACATACAAATCCTCTACAATAAAGAGACCATTACCGACACTAGTGATAGTGGAGGGAGCAATCATAGTGATGACCCCATAAGTTAAAAACCTCTCTCTCTAAAGGAAGTGGTCCTATGTGCCATCCTCTATATCTTCATCTACCATACATTTATCCTAGCAGATGATCATGAGTTGTTAATGGATAATCTCTAGCCCATTCAATCTATAAACTAGGAGGTAGAGGATTTCGAAAAACATTGGCTTCTAATGGATAAAGGACATTTCCATGATGTGTAGCAAGAATATTAGCATAATTAGTAGGAGAACCATCATCATCATCATCATCATCATCATCATTGGGTAAATTTTCATATATATTTTCTATAACTTTATTATGTATAGATATGATTTTAATATACAATAATGATATTAATTTATGGAATCAATACATACCCAAGCATTACCACACTGATCAGGTGGTGGTACATGCTCAAATATACTTTACTTTGCCTCATGTTCAATACATTCTAATCATGGTCTTTGATATGTGCCATACCAAAGATTACACGAACATATAATATCCTCTTGATAGTAAAAATCTTTATAATTCCTACCTGATGACACATGTGAAGTAGTTGATGGGTAGAAGGTGATGGAGTTCTCTGCGATTGATCAAAATCTGAATATAGCAGTTTAATAAAAAACATATTTCAGTAACATATGTATCTATCAAATATTAGAACTAAAAGTTTAATATACTTATAGTAATCAGTCCTTGCATGCGTAGGAGATGGTAGTTGAGTTCCCTCTGATTGATCAAAATCTGATTGTGTAGCAAAAAGAAGTATAACATATTCAAAAGTTGATTATATACATACATACGCATTCCCATGTAGACATTTACGCATACATACATATTAACATATACACATGTTTTAAAATATAAATACACATACACAAGCAACAAAATACACATTCACACATACACACATACATATATTTACACATCCATAGTACATGCATAGATACACATCCATATGCATGTCTATAAATTGAAAATTTTATTGTATTCTAATTCAATTGTTTTTTTTTGGGTATGTATGTGTGTGTAAATTTCTATGTGTGCGTGTGTGTATGTGTATGTGTTTATGTGTATATGTGTGTATGTGTCTATTCATGTATGTGTAGGTGTGTATGCCTACATCTATATATATGTATATGCATGTGTATGTGTATATGTGTATATGTGTATATGTGTATATGTGTATGTGTGTATGTGTGTATGAATGTATGTGTATGTGTGTATGCATGCATGTGTATGTACATGTTTGTGGATGTATGTGTGTATGTGTGTGTTTCTATATGTATGTGTATGTGTATGTGTATTTGTATACATATGTGTATGTTTATGTGTGCATATGTGTATGTGTGTATATGTGTAAATGTATCTATATGTGTGTGCATGTGTGTGCATTTGTGTGTATGTGTATGTGTGTGTATGTGTATGTGTATGTGTATGTGTAAGTATGTGTGTATGTGTATGTGTGTGTATGTGTGTCTATGTGTGAGTATGTGTGCACGCATGTATATGTGTATCTGTGTATGCATGTATGTGTATGTGTGTGTATGTTTTTATCTATGCATATGTGTGTGTATGTTTTTATCTATGCATATGTGTGTGTATGTGCATGTGTATCTATGTTTGTGTATTTGTGTGTGTGTATCTGTGTGTGTGTATCTATGTATGTGTATGTGTATGTGTATGTGTATGTGTATGTGCATGTGTATGTGTATGTGTATGTGTATGTGTATGTGTATGTGTATGTGTATGTGTATGTGTATGTGTATGTGTATGTGTATGTGTATGTGTATGTGTGTGTGTGTATGTGTATGTGTATGTGTATGTGTATGTGTATGTGTATGTGTATGTGTATGTGTATGTGTATGTGTATGCATATGTGTATGTGTATGTGTATGTGTATGTGTATGTGTATGTGTATGTGTATGTGTATGTGTATGTGTATGTGTATGTGTATGTGTATGTGTATGTGTATGTGTATGTGTATGTGTATGTGTATGTGTATGTGTATGTGTATGTGTATGTGTATGTGTATGTGTATGTGTATGTGTATGTGTATGTGTATGTGTATGTGTATGTGTATGTGTATGTGTATGTGTATGTGTATGTGTATGTGTATGTGTATGTGTATGTGTATGTGTATGTGTATGTGTATGTGTATGTGTATGTGTATGTGTATGTGTATGTGTATGTGTATGTGTATGTGTATGTGTATGTGTATGTGTATGTGTATGTGTATGTGTATGTGTATGTGTATGTGTATGTGTATGTGTATGTGTATGTGTATGTGTATGTGTATGTGTATGTGTATGTGTATGTGTATGTGTATGTGTATGTGTATGTGTATGTGTATGTGTATGTGTATGTGTATGTGTATGTGTATGTGTATGTGTATGTGAATGTGTATTTGTATGTGTATGTGTATGTGTATGTGTGTGTATGTGTGCGTGTATGTTTGTGTATGTGTATGTGTATGTGTATGTGTATGTGTATGTGTATGTGTTTGTGTATGTGTATGTGTATGTGTTTGTGTTTGTGTATGTGTATGTGTATGTGTATGTGTATGTGTATGTGTACTATATGCATATTAACATCTATAGCTTTTGTAAACATGGTTGCATAGGTTTCATGGACTTTCATAATGAAGGTAAATATCCTACCCAATCGGTTCCATTTGGTAATCAACCTTCCATTATTCTTGTTCTCGTTTGCATATGATTTGTCAGAATTGAATGCATATGATCTGACAAAATTCAACATGACTCATAATCCACAATTAACCAATTTTCTAACAAAAATACATTCTTTCTTATGCTAGTAGCATGTAGCATGTCAACAAGATGATTCAGCTTCTTTTCCTTTACAAACAATGCCATGTTTCATGTATGCCCATTATGATATGATATACCATCACTCGTTTGAAAATGTCCAAGAATGGATAATTCCTACAAACTAGCAAACCATTCTACATGGCTAGTCATGTGATTTGAAGCATGTAAAGCAACATACCAGACATTACCATTTCGTTTCACAACATCAACAAAAATTATGTTGATCATATGATGCTAGACTATAAATAATTTCTTCAAATAATTTAAACTTGTTGACTCATATTTTTTTTTGTTAATTCTTGTATTTTTTATTCTTCAGCCTCTAATTATAATCAAAAGGACCAAGATCACGAATATTCTAGAATCCCTTACTATAATTACGTTAATCATTCTTTTGGAAGTTTCTAGATTCTCTTTGATTCGCCCTATTTTCAAATCATCATCTATCTATTGCATTAGTTTGTTATTAACCTTGGTTATGGTTATTTTTTCCCTATACACTTAACAGCAAGTTGTAAAAAAACGAGAACTATGTCATAAAAAAAGAACACTCTCTTCAAAAATCAAGCAAATAGCAGCTTATGTTTGAGATTCCTTTATACCAGTATACATATATTACAAAAATGAAGTGAAAACATGTGATGTTTTGACATTTTTTGTCATTTTCTCATAAAAAAAGAGCTCAAAATGTAGTCAAAATTTCACTATATAAGACATTGACATGTCCAAAATCTATATGATAAGACATTGACATGTCCAAAATCTATATGATAAGACATTGACATGTCTAAAATCTATATAAAGAATGTAAAACTGAATAATTCTTATACAAAAATAACATTTTAGACATATTTTCAATGGGTGGATATCTGATTGTTATTCAAAATTGCTACAAAACATGGTTTCATTAACCAAACTACTACGAGGCATTTACATAAGCACTGAAAATGCTAGAGAGTTTCAATGCAACTCACAACTATGTCGATCTATGTCTACACCCTGATCATCTGATGCACTTGATTGAGTCTCATACTGTTGAGAGCTCTCTTCTTCTTCTTCTATATCCACAAGAGCTCTATCTTCATTGACGTACATACCAAATTCTGCAGGATCATGCACAAATCTTCTTGTTTGCCTATGATTTCCTGTACCACATACATCTGGAAGCTTTTGTTTTATCATATTGATGGTTGCTTTCCTCAAGTGACCTGTTTTTGTCAAGGAAAAATCATAAACAAGAATATGTACATCATCCATTTTAAGAGTGGATGTGCTTCAAATATTCTTTTTCTTTTTTGAACCTATTCGTTTAGTATCACACACCATTTCTAAGTTATATTCACCTGTGAATGCATTACTACTTTTAGTGTAATACCAATGCACCATCAAAGCCTTTATTCTTCTCTGATCAATATCTTTAGTTATCTCTTAAACCTTTGCAATCCAAAATGGTCTGGTAGCCTCATCACCATCAGCAAGTACTGCAATAAGTGTTCCAACATTTATCTCTAATAAATTTCCTTGCCATCTTGCTTCTGCCTATTTTGTCATCCTTGGGCCTACATAACTTTGAAGTGCATCTGCATTACATGCTTGGGCCACATTCACGGATCTTTGTGTACAAAAATCCCATGTGAATGGAACATCAACTGGCCAATGACCTGCAATTGTATACTGCATAATCTCTTCTTGATGATTGAAAAAGTCCTCCAACCAAGATACATCTTGATCTCCAGCATATTTTTTTGCACGCTCAATATGTCTCTTCTTTTCAATGAGTGCATGCATCTAGCTTTTACTTTGATCAACCACATTTCCACATCTTTCTGTTTTGTTTTTATCTTCATATGGTGATTGTTCTGCACCATACATTGTAGACAAATTAGGCACCTGCAATAAGAATCTGCATCCCTCTTTAGGCTCCCGCCCAAGAGAAGATGAATACTGCTTTGCAAATAAAAGGGTTATTTCATCAACCCTCCTCATCAAAAATACATGGTTGAAACTAATATTGTGCAATGGAGCCAAAACCTTAGCACTGTTATCAAGGCCCATTGAGCAAAAGTGCTTAAAGTTATAAATCAGTGTGAGGTGTGGAACTTCTAGTTTTGGAGTATATGCTTCTGAAATCAGCTCAGATAAAATCGGAAGAGTAAAAGCATTGTAACGTGCCAACTTCTTAGAGAAAGTACTGAACATTTGATCAATGTGATCATGAGTGTGGCCAACCAGAAGGAAATTTACCTTAACCTTCTAAAATACCTGCTTTTCAACAAGCATGCTTAAATATCCACAGGCTGTAGAATTTTTATTCTCTCTTGTAGTATTATCAAGTTGCAAATATAGAGTTGGTGGCAAAAGACCCTTCCATGATTGCAAAATACGATGAATGACAATAACTGTAAGGTTTGGATCATTATGCACATTCGGATATGTGAAGAAAACCTTGGACATTACAGTTCCATTGTATACCAAAGCACCAACCAAATGCATTCGCACAAGGACTTCATCTCCAATGTCCTTAGGGATGCGATAAAAATGTGGCAAACAAGTTTTTTTTAATCCATACCATCGATCAACAAACACATATAACGCTCCGGATTTCTGAGTGGTTTACTTCGATGATGAATTGCTTTCTTTCTCTCTAAAGCTTGACTCTCACGATGGTTGTTAAGAAGGTTTTTAAAATTATCCTTTTCCTGTGGTGTTGTAGCCCCCTTTGCCATGTTTTTCAAAGTGGCGCAAACTGAACATTCACCCATTCTAACTTTACGAGGAATATACACATTGTTAAACTCTTCCTTCCATAATCGAGTAAAGTGACAATACAACACATACTTCTCATTTCTATTTTCCATGTCTTCTCTATATATTTGAAATACCTCTCGACGAGTAAAGTTATCTAACAATTGCAACCTTCCAGTTGTAGGCATAACCTCACAATGCAAGCTAAAATAGTTCATCATCCAATTCATTGCATGACGTCCAACAGATCCTTTCGTCCCAACATGGAACGTATCCAAAATGAGATCCCCATTCATAAGCCCCTGTTGAACCCTATGTATTCTAAAATTTCCCACGCCCATTGCAATTTTAAATGTAGCCCTACAACATCTATCCCTTGACTAAAGAAATATTCAAAAGCAACACGTGTTACTGACATGTTATCCTCAATCATTTTCATGCGAGAAACAAGGTATATATCCTGCCTTTCACTATCTAAATGGAGGAATTTCTCTCTTAGGTGCTTAGTTTCTTCATTCCTAAATTGTACAAACATTTCAAACCACAACAATGCTTCACAATATCCAATGCAATCTGTCTATCTGAAGTAAGAAATTTAAATCTTTTTTGACTTACTTCACGAGGCCTTCTTTTAAAACGTAGATTGAGCTTACTTTGCTTTTCCATTGCTCCACATGCACTTGAGTCAAAAGGGAGATCAATGGTTGGATTAGATGGGAGATCAAGAGGTGCATTTGGTTGAGCAACATTGCATTGTGAATTGGATAACTTAAATGATTCAATAGAAAACATAGAATCATCAGCACATTCTAAACCATAGGGATCATCACTTATGTGGAAAGGGTGAACTGAGAACAATGAATCCAAAAATGTATCAATATGAGTAGAGGAAGCTGATGCCCAAGCATCCACTGAAAAGATTGCTCTCATCTTCACTCAGTTCAAAGAAGACTGAAGATGAATGACCTTTTTAAATAAGTAGAAATCCAAGATCAAGTGAAGATGTCACATCAAGTAGGTATGAAATCAAAAGTTCATTAAAGTACATTAAAGTGCATTAAACATCAAATTACATTAAAGCCTAAAATTAAAGTACTTAATTACTCAGATATACACTAATAAGGGAACCAAAGATTTGGTTCACTTTTGAAAGATAAGATACACAGTTGATTTCTAACTAGATATGAGTCATTGAGTCTTAGCATTATGAGTGAATCAAAATATATCCAAGTTGAGTTCCAACTGGATTAGATATTAAAATTGTTTGGAGTAGTGCCATTGAGGACTTTACAAAAAGAAATTTTACCTTTGGTTAAGATTTCAAGGATTAGGTTTTATTGTGGTCTTGGATAGATCTCAAAGAGGTATATGAAAGTATATTCAGAAAGAATTATGTAAAAAAGAGGTACATGGAAAAGTATATGTAAGAATTATGTGTAAAAGCTACGATTTTCAAATGATTAATATACGAAAGATTTTCAAATGAATTTTGAATCTACGATATTCCTGAATGTTGGATGCTATGAATAACTTCATTTGATTTTCTCTTTTCTGCAAAGACAATGAGTGAAGTTTGTTAATCAAGATGTTTGAACCCCAAAGTTCTTTGTTGAACTTTTATTCATACATTGATTTTCCTTTTCGACAATGTGTTACAAGATAAATTTGAATTTGAACTGAAGTGAGAAGGATAACACTATAAAGATGTCATTAATCTCCCATATTCAACACAACTTAGACTTGATTTTTTCCCAAGCAAGAGATTCTAAGAAACAACTTATACATGAGATTAGACTTCCTCATGTACATACCATACTCTTGCCATTGAAGTGTAAATTACATGCAAATGTATATAAAAAGTTGCAAGGTTCTATAAATATTTCACTAAAGTCGAGGTGAAACAGCCTATTTGTGTGAGTGGTATTTCCTGGTTAGATAAGTTGACAGATATAGTTAGCAAATGGATTCATTCAGTTAGATCCAGTTAGTCTCTGGTTCAAGTTACCCAATTGCCTATAAATAGCAGAGGAGGAGATCATTCTCATTTTCAAAATCCACGAGCAAGAGAGAGCAACAGAGCACAGACAGCCATGAAGCACAGACCTCAGCAAACCAGCAAGGCAAGTCTCATGGAGAAGAAGAATGTTGACAAGAGTACCAAGAGATAGACAAAATCATACCACAAAAAAAGATTCCTAAAAGATTCCTTTTGTATGTTTGAGTAAATAGTATGCTTTCTAGGTTTTTATTTTTCTTAGCTCATAAAATACAGATCCACTGAGGGTACAACTCGATGCCAAGCATCGACTTAATGGTGTAAGTCGATGCGAGGCATTGACTTTTAGGTGCAAGTCGATGCCGCACATCGACTTTGGGGTCCAACTCGATGCCTGGCATCGACTTATAGCCTCAAGTCGATGCCGTGCATCAACTTTGGGGTCCAACTCGATGCCTGGCATTGACTTGCAGCCTCAAGTTGATGCCAAGCATCGACTTTCACTTAAATTTGATGCCTGGCATCGAATTGCATCCTCAAGTCGATGTCTGGCATTGACCTAGAAGGTCGATACCTGACATCCAATGTGGCCTGAAAGTCGATGCCAAGCATCGACTTGCACACAAAGTCGATGCCTGGCATCGACTTGCACCTAAAAGTCAATGCCTGGCATCAACTTGGACCCTCGAAAAACACATTAATGTATGAGCTCATATTTCCAAGCCCTTTCAGGGATGTTGAGTCCAAAAGTGAGAGGCCCTTCAAGAAGCTGAAAGTGACAATGAGCTCTGTGCTAGCAATCCGGTTGGAATGTCCTCTGGTGGAAAGAGTAGCATCAAAATTCCTGAGGATGATGCAACTAGGAAGGAAAAGTCAAGGGACAAAGAGGTCTTAAGGAGAGATTTTCCACTCCGAGACATGACAAACTTGGAGTGGTGCCTTTAGTATGTGGAAGAAAAGAATGTTGTCCTACTTGTGTTCGCAGGGGCGTATGGGAGAGGAAAGATAACGACAACACAGGGTTTTCAGTATGGCCTTGTGTTCAAACTGGATTATGAAGATGAGGATTCTGATAACCTCCTTGTCGTGGTAGAGACATCGAAAGGTTTAAGAAATGTTATATGCAAGATGGATTCTTGTGCCTAGAGTGTTGTGTTCTAGAGAGGCTTGCAGAGATATGCAGGGACTCAGATAATCTTATCAAGGACTTGATGCCATGGATCCAGGGCAACATCATGCCAACACAACAGAAGATGACAACCCCTGTAAAGGCAAGGGGTAAGCAGTGCATGCAAAAAAAGTTCCTGAAGAAAAAGAAGAGAATTGTTGATGAGGAGTCTTTTGACTCAAGCTCTAGCTCTCAGGATATAATAGTTGCACCTGTTGGAGAGCTTGCCTCGGGTGTTCTTGGTATTGAGCAGAACAAGATGAGGGAGGACATAGCTAGAAGAAAAGTTGTGAAGAAGGGGCAGTTGTTCCACCTGCCAATCAATATCATCGATAGGCCACCAATAGATCCAGTCACAGGGAGGAGGCCCCTTGAGATCAGGGAGCCACACAATTTGCATGTGCATAATCTTAAGAAGAAAATGAAAATAAATCCTCATGCTACTGTTGTGCCTTTCCTTGTGATGGTGGATCCGGATGAGTGTAGCTCTGTGGAGGAGTTCAATGAGGGTCTGTTTGAGGATTATACATATTATGTGATTGGTGGTTCACACTCTGCAGAGGCCCGCAAACAGCTAGTGAAGGAGCATCCCACCACATTCTTCTTTAGGTATGCGGAGTGCAAGATATATGTTGGTCTTACAACTGAGGAAGCCAAGCTTCTTGCTTGGGATCACAACAATGACAATGACTACAGGCAAAAAATGTCCTCCATAGAGAGAATTCTGTTCTTCCACCATGAATATGAAGATTGTCTCGTGAAGAAAGCTGGAAGAATACATCCCAATCTACGAAAGCAATGCCTTATTGAGGTTGGAATTGCACTGGATGAGAATCGAAAGTCTAATGCTTTGAGAAAATATGATCCATGAGTTCAACTAGCATTCAGAACACGTGAGATCTGGGATCTGCACGATAAAATTTTCACAATGTGGGAGAACAAGGAGGTCAAGGGCCAGAAGCAACGGAAGTCGAGGCCAGACCCATAGGTTGATCTGAAGGGAAAGGGAAGGAAAGTTGACCTCTCAATTGAAGAGGCTCCTTAGAACATGAAGCTGACACCATGGAGGGCCCTTCAAGGAATCAAGGATAATACATTGATTATATCAACTTTGTCAAGGGTAATCTCCAAGGAGTTAAGCCTGGAGGAGATAGTGACTCAGCTCAATAAGTATGTATGTTATTCTCACATCCTTTTTCCCTCCTCCCATGTTTCTGGTCTAACCTAGTCTCTTTTTCATTTCTGTGACTGTAGTCATAAAGTATACATGAAGATTCAGGAGGTGATGATGAAGAGGCTAGGTTGCTTTTCTTGGATAGAGGTCCAAGCATACTATCCAACCACATCATCCTACAAATCTTTATCAGAATATTTTATCCTGTTTTGTGTTTTGGTAGGTTCTCTTTCAGAGAGCATGCCTGGTTTGTTATTAAACTAGATGCCTTGATTCACCTAACCAATTTGATGCCAGACTTTTAGTAGGAACTCGATGCCTGGCATCGACTTGGGGGCATAAGTCGATGCTTGGCATCAACTTGGGGGCATAAGTCGATGCCTGGCATCGACCCACACACAAAATCAATGCCATGCATCGATTCCTTATGTTTCGTTTGTTGTATTGAAGAGCTCATTTAATTATCTTTCCACTTTATTCTGCAGAAACCAAAGAAAAGAAAGTCTGCAGAGCTAGTAGATGATTGCCCCCCTGCATTCCTGGCTCACATTCAAAGAGCAAGGCATGAGAAATGTAGACTGAAAGCCAAGGAGATTGATTTTGATGATGAACCTGATCTGAAATGTTTCTCCAATCCCCTAGACCCCCTTAGGCCTGTATATTACAATGTATTCTGTAGTGATGTAAATAACATTTGTTCTGTTGTGCCTAGAAAGCATTTCTCCCTTCTCATAGCAGATATACCCTATGGATTTAGGATGTTGGGATCAGTTAATGACGATGAACCCTTCAAACACCCTCAGATTCGGAAGATGGTCACTGATTTTGCAGAGTTGACTATGTCTCCTCTTTGGAGGATAGTAATTTTCCATAGCAGAGACTAGTCTTTCTCTGTTTCAACTGCTTTGAAGGCAAGGTGTCATGTTGTGGAGTGCCTCACGTGGTAAGTAATCTTCTTTCTATCTCCATGGCTTTAATGATGCTCTATGTCACCTATAGTTCTTGTTGGCAGGGTGAAGACAAACGTCAATCACACTCCTTTGCATAGGTTTGTGAGCTCCACTGAATGCATCACAGTTGGCTATTATGATGAAGTAAGCAAAAGGAGAGTCAGGGAGCATTGCAATGAGAATGGGATCTCAAATGTGCTCATGTTCCCAACCGTTACCAAGAAACTTCGTCATGTAGCTAGGGACAGGACATTGGTTAACCCCTATCAGAAGCCACAAAAGCTCATAATGAGATTGCTTCAACTATTGTCCAATGATGATGACTGGGTATTAGACCTTTTTTCGGGCACAGGTAATTTCAATTTTAACAATTTTCATTAGTCATAATGTTGATTGGCCTCTAAGTGGTTTTCTGCTGTTTCAGGAATGACTCTAGCTTGCTCCTTAAAGATGTTCAGACACTGCATAGCTGTGGAGAATGATGATGCTCAAGTGAGCTTCATTAGAATGAGAATCAATGGGCTGAATGAATGCCCAGATGAAGACCAAGAGGTTGGAAGGAAGCACATTGCAGACACGGAGAGATTCCAACCGGCTTCAAGGGAGCCTGTTCCCCCACTTGCAGATGAACCGGGGGACATGGCTGACCTTGAAGAGCCAATCTTGGAGCAAGAGAGGCAGGAGATGTGTTCTAATGTTCCAGAGGATCCCATTGTGCTTGAGCCTGAGGAAAGCTATGATGAGCTTCTATTGTGGATTCATATTACTCTTGTAAAACACATGAAATGTAAAACATCATTTTAATAGAAATATAATGCCGAGTTCTGCTTCCACTTTGTGTTAAGCTTGACTTATCTTGAGCATTTCTCTAATGAATGCGTGAATGTTTCTTAGTATAATTTTGTTGATTATAATCTTCTCTTGGGAATGCTTTTGTGAAATTTATTTCATATTCTGTGAATATGGCCCAGCATTCAATGACGATCTTAACTATACAAAGGGGATGATCTTAATTGCCTTGTTAAAATGTTTCGATTTTTGCAACACATGTACTCTGATTTTTGAGTAGCTTTTAATCAGCTATAATCTGTGCTTGTTGAGGTTATAGATGTAATGAAGGAGCTTCCTGAACTCTTACTTGTACCTTCAACTCTAATCTCTTGTCAAAGATCATGATGTGGGATTCTTGATCGTGTTGAAGAACTAGTTTTCATGACACCAAGTATTTTAACATATCTATCTTGACTACTTGCGATATGGGATCAAGCTTCTAGTCAATATTTACAAGCAAGAACAAGTGATGCTTTCTAGATATTGTAAAATGCCCACTTTATTGCTTGATATCATGGTCTTTAGGTAAAAAGGAATAGAGAACATGTCTTTGTTCTCCTTTGTTGTGACTCAGTGTTACTTCCAAAGCCTCTAGCTTGGCCATTCGTCTATTCGAGTAGAATCCCTACTAAAAAAAAAATATTTGTGGTTTTAATTCTTTAACATAGTTCTTTTCTTCAATTATCAACATGGACACAATATAACAAAAAATTAGGATATTCTCCCTAGTCTAAAAAGAAGTTCACAAATGCTTATATGCATCTTCCAAACCGCAAAGGTGAAGTGCTTTGGTGTGCAGAACAAGAGGAGCAAGGAAGAGATGGAGGGAGAGAGAGGAGAGAAGAGATGCGCACACATGCATGGGAGCCTTGAAACCCACATAATGATCTCTCTTGAGGCAATGCTCTTTAAATGATGTATATATATGAATATAGGGATAAGGTCACATGATCCTTATATCCCCAATAATCTCCCACTGAAGGGTCATACCATAAGTGGTAAAATATATAAAGAATGATATAGGACTATATACTAATATATAGGGAGAGTCGAGATCTTAACCCATATAGATCAACATACACCAACTACCTCAAACAAGGTGTATCCATGGATCTTAAATTGCTCTAGAAAAGAGTCAAGCTCACATATGACTGATGCAAGAACTGATGAAGTTCCTACAATGCTCCCACTTGCTCTATGCCTGTGTCAATCATTGAAGGACTGACAACTCCAAGTGCAAATGCTCCAATAACAACTGCAACATCTGGTCTCCAGCATAACAACTCCTACATCAGACTCTTGAATGCTAACGAAACATGTGCTATCCGAGACAACCTAAGCATGTCAGCCATGCCTATAAATCTCTCAATCTCTGTTTTGCATGAGAGTAGCAGACATCAATTAAAAGTAATATAAAAATAGCATCTTGTCAGAGAATCAGAAGAAGAGAAGTCTTCAGTGTTGTTTTGGTCATTTGTCAAAGTATCAAATAATAGTGAAATTAACAAGGAATGTTTGAGTGCTCAAATAACACTAGAAAGAATAGACGGAAGGTCATGGATCAAGGTGAGGATGTTAGCATATTTGTAAGAATCAAGGCATTGCCATAGCATAGAAGATGGAGTTAAAAGGCAACTTGAAGCAAAGGTTGAAAAACAAACATCAAAAGATCAATAGAGGGACAAAGAAGATGTGGTGGGAAAAGATGGAAGGACGTGATGTTGTTAGATTTGTTATAGATATTGGTTAGAAGGTATCCAGGAATCAGAAACGAGTATGTCACAACTCTTTAGGGTTAATACAATCAGAAGCAATTGAGGTTTGAATGAGGTCATAGGAGAGCATCCAAATAGTTTTGTGAGTATTATTAAATTTGATATAGTTTATTTTATTTTGGCTGATGTTTTATATTTCTTATTTATTTATGTTTGTTATAGTTAATACAAGAGTATTATGGTGAGGCCGATATGGATGAGGTGGATAGATAGAAACAAGAAGGATGATACTGATCATCACATGGTACAAACCCCTATACTCATGATGCCTTTTGAGATACATGAGATCATGCGGATGATCATGATCATGTACATGATGTTCATGGGGATGCTTCTTCAAATGATCTCTACTATTCACACTCGATGTATCATATACATGAATACACACACATTCATACATACATACACACACACAAACACACACAGACACACACACACACACACACACACATATATATATATATATAAGTTATGTTTTTTTAAATATGTCTATGGTGTAATTTCATAATTTTAATCATTTTAGATTGTTTATTAAACTAATTTCTTTTTATTGAAGTGAACTATATGAATGAAATGTACTAATGATTTTTATTACAATTTATCTTTAACATATTGTATCACTCATTCATATTATATGTGTGTCTGTGTGTGATGTTAGATTCCGGGCATTTGCATCATTATTTGGGCATTCCGTTTATGTAAGTTGATGGTGGAATAGCCTTGTGTCAAATCAAATAAATTGACACATTATCGTGACGTTCTGGCCTTGAAGACTACAAACATATTGCCACTCCTATGGAGACATGTCGACGCCTGAGTCTTCATGATGGTGAAGATCCATTTGATGTTTTTCTCTATCAGTAGGCTATTGGGTGCTTGATTTACTTATGCTTTACTTGGTTAGATATTCAGCTTGATGTCTCACAGATGAGCAGGTTTATGCATTGCCTAGGTGTGAAGCATTGGAAGGTGGTCAAGCACATCTTTCACTACTTGAGTGCTACCCGATGACTTGGCTTGTTGTATCCCAAGGTGAGGATTACTACTAGTAGATTTATATGTTTTTTCTAGCTCTGACTAAGTTAGTTTCTATGACACGTGTGTCCACGAGTGGTTTTTGCTTCATGCTTGGTAGCCCATGCATATCTTGGTTGAGCAAGAAGCAGCCTATTGCGGCTACTTCTAGTTGTGAGGCTAAGTATAGGGTAGCTTTCATAGCGATTGTTGAGTGTGTGTGGCAAAGACATCTTATGGCTGATTTGGGTGTTGGTTAGTCTTTTGCCACCACCATTCTTCACTAATAGTTAGAGTGCATTGGCAGTTGGGAGGAAACCTATGTTCCATGCTCACAATAATCACATTGAGGTGCACTATCATTATGTCTGTAAGAGGTGCTTTGCTAGAGAGATCAGTTTGGCATATGTGCCCACACAAAAGAACATTGTAGACCTTTTCACAAAGGGTCTGCCTAGGAAAAAGTTTGAAGCTTTCTCCAAAGCGTTGGTCTTACTTCCTCTTGTGGATTGATTCCACATAGCTTGGCACTTCCTTATACTTGAGTGCCAGCTCCTTGTTCACCGCATCACTGCTAGGGGGGATTTGATGATATATTTAAGTAGTGATGTTTGTGAACACTCTAGGACCATCGGGGCACTTTTTCCCTGTTCAGGAAGTTTTTCCCCTAACTTGTATATACACCTATATCCCTAATGGGTCACTTATCTTTGTACATTCTCTTGGTAATACATTTAGTATTTTGTATTGTGCTCCAACCTTCTTCTTCTTCCTTGTGTTGTTCATGTGCTTTCGTAGACCTGAAACTCCAACAGTTCTATATCACCCCTACTAGATCTACTAGTATTATGGAGACCTTTTAAGAGGTGATTGGGGCATAAATAATCTATCAAAACCAATGGATGTCAAAATGAAGTTTTGTAGAAGATATTTCTACACCTAATACTTAATTTAAGAAGATTTACAGCCTTCCTTGTTTCGTATTCCATAATCTTTTCAAAAAGGGTCACACAATGGCATAAGAGTCTAGAAAAAAGAAACTTACATGGATGGTGCCTATGTGAATCACATTCTCTTACAAAACAAACAATGACACACAGATGGGGCTCCATAGGATTAGGATCGGAATTAAGCCATCCATATATGCTATTTTGGGCAACAAAGTGGCTCACAAGAAGCACAAACGAGAGAGAGAGAGAGAGTGAGAGAGAGAGAGAGCTCATGCATGACTTCTACTTAAGCTCTCTTGATAACAAAGAGAAATCATTTATAACAATAAGCTCCATTGAGCCCTGTTACAAACTTTAATGGCCTTATTCATATCGAAATAGCAGGCCTAGTTAAAAGTAGCTATAGGGAACTACTTTACCTGTCTCCATATAGTTATTAGGGGTGCCTAAGCTTCAACTATCTAACCTACATACAAGAATTGATGTTTTCTTATCTTAAAGATTATAAAACTTTTATTACACTTTTAAGAATTCTAACATAGAGCCCTCTCATTAATGGATTGGAACCAGCTTTAAAACACATTGATGCAAAAAATGAGACGTAATTCATGTGCACATGTCTTCTTAGGCTTGAAGCTTCATTAGGTTCTCCTTTGAAGAAGGAAAAATGATCATCACCGCGTACTTGCATACTACATGTTTCCATTCCTCTACTCACTTGAGGTCTTCTTAGGAGTTTGCTTGCTATGCTTGTGACTCTATAAAAAATGTCCTAAGGGAAAGAAAAATAATGCATAATGTTTAATAATTTATTAGAAGAAAAAAGGAAAATCTAAAGGGAAGAGACCAAAAAACTAGAAAATTATACAAATGATTGTATTCCCAATTTTAAGATGCTCAAAATTTGAAGAAAAAAAGAGAAATAAATTAAGAAGATTAGAGAATCAAAGGAGAGTTGTCTTCAAAAACCTATCAAAGAACCTCAATATTGTTACATAGAAGATGAGATTTCCCATGGATAAATTTAAGAATCAAGAGTCTAGAAAACATTGAATTCATATGCATCTAAGAGATAAAATTACGAGAATGATGGATAATACTTCTCCTACATTTACATGGTAGTGATATAACCTAATGTTGGAGTTAGACGTCTACGGAAGCACACGAACAACACAAGGAAGAATTAGAAGTTTGGAGCACAACACACAATACTGAATGTATTACCACTAGAATGTACAAAGATTAGTAGCCCGTTAGGGCAATACACATATATATATATATAAGCCGGCAAAAAAAACCTCCTTAAGAGGGAAGAAAGTGCCCCTATAGTCCTAGAGTGTTCACACACATCACTACCTAAATATATCAACAAATCCCTCCTAGGAGTGATGTGGTGAACAAGGAGCTACCACTCATGTATAAGGAAGTACCAAGCTATGTGGAACAATGAACAAAAGGAAGTAAGCCTTGTTGGTGTAAATTGCAAGCCTACACATTTGGCTCAAAGGCTGCATTGAAGTCTACACATACATGAAGAAGCATAGGAACATATGCTAGTGGTTAATTACCACTTTACCTCATTGTAAAAGTCAAATTGACTTGGAATCTTTTTGTAATCACCTACCAAAATGAGTCATGGAAAAGTAGCTCATTTGATTGAAGGAATATATCCTAATATGTAGGAGCTTGATCATAGGGAGCCAAAATTTGAGTTTGAATTCAAATCTTCACTCATTACATATAAAAGTGAACATGAAAAGTCGCGGGTAGAGAGATCACTTCCGAGCTTCTCATTTTTTATTTTGAGTGTGTGTAAGGACTATACTATAGTTTACACCTCTCTACACCATTAGGCAATGTTGTTCATGCCAATGGGATTGTATACAAGTGTTCATTAATAGATACATTTACATCATTCATCTCTGAGTTCTCTATTAGTCTACTCAGAAGTCTGTCAACTTGTCAAGGGCATATCTCAGTCAATTCTTCACCACATGCAGTGATTCAAAGCTTGTTGAATTCAGGTCAAAGTCATCTACGTGCTCTCAAAGTTTGAAGTGATTCTATTCAGCCATTTCAGAGAAATGTGCGTCGAGGTGAACTCTGGTCATTTTCTGCTACAGTCCTAAAAAGTCGGGGGTATAGCTAAACTTGCTAAATTAATTTCTCTTAGCATAGTTAATCTTTTTACATCATTCCACTTGCAAATGGTAGCTTACTAAGCTAATTAAATACCCCTAGAAGGAATTTTATTAATTTCTACTGTGATGGTCACATTGAGCAAAACATTCAGCAGGTGTCAAGACATAAATAGAAGGTTTTCTTGAGTTTGTGAACTTCAAAGTTATCTGTTTTGGTTCAATCATTACACACATCACTTCCAAAGTACATAGGCCATTTTTTGGTGTTATCGGAAAGCTAACAAGGTCTACTTATCAAGTCTGAAGCAAAAGAGGGCTGGTACAAAGCAGGTGTAGCAGTACCTACTCTGTCTCTTCGAGCATCCATCCATTTTTCCCAACAGTGGTATCAGAGCAATATAGGTAAAATGGGAGATGGTTTTCCTTCATTTATTGATAAATTGGACAGGAACAACTATCAAGCATGGTCTCTAAGGATGAAGACCTACTTTCAAGGAAGGAGTCTCTATGGATACATCTCAGGAGATGAGGAATTGCCCTCATTCAAAGCAAGAGGATTGCCAACCAAGGAAGAACAAGAAAAACTCAACACATAGTGTGCTAAGGATGCATTGGCAAGGTCTTATTTACTCAACTCTATCTCTGAATTTCTTTTGCCACATATAAAAAATTGTAAGACATCCGAAGAAACTTGGGAAACCTTGTCATCACACTTTTCCTCCAATACAAGGGCTAGGAAAAATCAGTTGTGGATTGAATTCACAACACTAAGGAAGCAACCTAAGCAAGCTGTTTCAGAATTTGTGACCAAAATCAAAGATGTTGCAGATCAATTAGCAAGCATAGGAGAAGAGATTGAAGAAGAAAAAATTGTAAGGCAAGTGATCAATGGAATCAAGACTGATGATAAATGGGAAAGCTTCACCACTGCAATGGATCTCTACATGGACATGCACACTCCAGATCTTACAACTCTCATGGGACAACTATTTACACATGAAGCAAAGCTCACCGAAAATGGAGATACATCCAAACCTAATAAATCTTCTGCCCTATACACTAATAAGAAGTCTAAGGATAAAGGCAAGAGCAAAAAAATGGAAGATGAAGGTTCTACCTCCCAAGCCAACTATGCAGGGAGAGGTAGATCTTCAAGAGGAAGGGGCAGAGGAGGTAAGCAAGGTAGGGGGAGACCCTATAACTCATCACCATGCAACATTTGTGGTTTATCAAATCATACTATAGATGAGTGTTTCAGGAATTACAAAAATCAGATTACAATGGCAACTACCAAGGAGGATTCAAAACCAGAAAGGACTACAACAGCTACAGAGAGGAGCAGGATGACTCTCTTCTGATCATGAACATGACTTCAAAGTCAAGTACAAATGATGACCACCTATTCTACATTGACTCAGGGTGCTCAAATCATGTGGCTGGCAATGTGGCACTACTCTCTGATCTTGAGGAACCAAAAGGTAAACATCAATTCCAAACAGGTGATGATACAAAGCATTCTGTAGTTAAAGTTGGAAATGTTAAGACTTGTGATGGAAATCAGAATTTGTTGAGCAGGGTACTCTAGGTACCAACCATTACCAAAAATTTGATGAGTGTAGGTCAGATTGTGGAGAAAGGTTTGCAGGCCAGATTCAATCAATATGGAGCATATGTGGAGGATCCAAGACATGGGTTCAAGAGGATTGCTCAAGGAGAAAAATCAAGTAAACTTTTCACTTTTGAGTTGGAAGATACAAAGAATATTGCACTATACAGTTATAAAGATCAAACACTTTCAGAGCTTGAAATTTGGCAGAAAAGGTTAGGGCACATAGGAGAAAGAACCTTGAAACAAATGTGCAGGGACCAATGTGTGCTTGGGATACCTAATGTATCCAAGCAACATATGATTTACAAGTGTGGTGCTTGTCAATTTGGTAAGTCTCACAGGTTACCCTTCTCCAAGAAAGGACATATGCATGAAGACTACATAGAGCTTGTACACACAGATGTATGGGGACCTAGCAAAGACCCCTCAGTCTCAGGGTCAAGGTACTATGTGTCTTTCATTGATGATTATAGCAGATGGACTGTATTGTACTTCATGAAGCACAAGGATGAGGTATTTAATTGCTTTAAAAAATATCTTGCATTAGTTAAAAACCAGATAGGAAGGAATTTGAAGAGGCTAAGGTCAGATGGAGAAGTGAGTACTTCTCCAATGAATTTGAAGACTTCTTGCAGGAAAGAGGCATCAAGAGAGAGATAACCACAAGGTATTCTCCTAAACAGAATGGGGTAGCTGAAAGAAGAAATAGATTAATTGTTGAGATAGCTAGATCTATGCTTAATGAGAAAAACTTACCTAACTATCTATGGGCAGAGAGTGTTTCTATTGCCACTTACCTCATAAACAGGTTACCATCTAAGTCTCTTGATGGTATGACACCCTATGAAGCATGGCATGGTAAGAGACCATCATTAGATCACTACAAAATATTTGGATGTGTAGCCTATGTGCACATTCCTTCTCAGATAAGAGGTAAGCTAGACCCAAAGGCTGAAAAATGCATTTTTATTGGGTATGATTTAAATAAAAAAGGTTACAGGTTTTATAATCCTACCAATAAGGGATTTACAGTAAGCAAAGATGTGATCCTTGATGAAAATGATTCTTGGTATGAGAATGAATGCAGGAAGGTTAAACTACCCTATGACTTGGAAGAGGAATTTCCAAAACTTGCAAAGGAGGAACCTACTCAGAATGAAGACTCAAGTTGAGATGATGAAGACACTATCAACCTTGAAGAATTCAAGGCATGGAAGTCCAAGGGCAAAATGAAGACGAAGAAGCTTGAAGACATACCTGAATCTCCAACTCAATGAATCAGAAGATCTCAAAGAGAAATAAAAAAACCTATCAGATACGGGTATGATACATCTCTTGTTACTAAACATTCAGTTTATCTTTCCAAAGACTTTTCAAATGAAGAACCAGGATCATATGAAGAAGCAATAACCAAACCAGAATGGAAAGAAGCTATGGATGAGGAGATTGGAGCACTCAAGGATAGTGACACATGGGAGTTAGTACCTAAGAAGGACTCCATGAAGGTAATAGGATCCAGATGTATCTATAAGTTGAAAAGAAATTCTGATGGAACAATTAATAGGTACAAATCCAGATTGGTAGCCAAGGGTTTTGCACAAACTCAAGGCATTGACTATGAAGAGACATTTTCTCCTGTGGCCAAGATGCCAACAATCAGAGTGTTGGTAAGTGTGGCTGCATCAAAGAATTGGAACATGTACCAATTGGATGTCAAGAATGCTTTCTTGAATGGATGGATTTCAGAAGAAGTTTATATGTCACAACCTCTTGGCTATGAGGACCCTAAGAAGGTAACTTATGTTTGCAAATTAAAAAAGGCTTTATATGGATTGAAGCAAGCACTTAGGGCATGGAATTACAGGTTAACTACATACCTCCAAGACCAAGGTTTTGTCATGAGCAAGGCTGACACTTCTCTGTTCATTAAGAGAAGTAATTCAGAGGTAATATATCTCTGTGTTTATGTTGATGGCATCATCATTACAGGTAATGATGTCAATGGAATCAGATATATCAAAAGTCAAATGATGAAGGAGTTCAAGATCAATGATCTTGTTCTATTGAAATATTTTCTGGGGCTTGAATTAGTTTACACTAATTCAGGGATATACATTACTCGGAAAAAGTATGTACAGGATATGTTGAAGAAGTTTCACTTGCAGGATGCTAAAGTATGCTTCCAATGGAGGTAAACCTAAAGCTAAGTGCCCATGAAGGTGATGAAGTCAAGGACATTACACGTTATCAAAGTATGGTAGGTAGCTTGAACTATGCTATCTTAGCAAGGATAGATATTGCATATGGAGTTAGTGTGCTAAGTCAATTTATGCACAAGCCAAGGATACCTCACTTAGAGGCTGCCAAAAGAATCTTGAAGTATCTCAAGGGTACACAGAACCATGGTGTGTATTTCCCTTACACTTCAGATATTGATATCAAAATTTATTCAGATGCAGATTGGGCAGGATGGAAGGATGATAGGAGAAGCACTTCTGGATATATTTCTTTTGTAGGTGACAAACCAATTCCATGGTCTTCAAAGAAGCAACCTACTGTTGCTTTGTCTTCCACAGAGGCAGAGTATAGAGGACTAGCAAATGCCACACAAGAAGCAATTTGGATTAAGCTTTTGTATACAGAATTGGGTTTGTTTACTAGGTCACCAATTATCTTTGGAGATAATACAAGTTCTCTTCACCTTGCAGCTAATCCTATTTACCATGCTAGGACCAAACACATAGAGGTCCATTACCATTATGTGAGAGAGAAATTGATAATCAAGGACATTCAACTTACCTATGTATCAACCAACATGCAATGCGCAGATTTTTTGACTAAAGCTTTGGATGGAACAAAACTTTGCAGGTTCAAATCCATGATTGGATTGGAGGATATACTTGAAGATTGAAGATGAAGACTTAAGCCAAAATGTTTGGCTTGAGGGGGAGCTGTTGGTGAAAATTGCAAGCCTACACATTTGGCTCAAAGGATGCATTGAAGTCTACACATACATGAAGAAGCATAGGAACATATGCTAGTGGTTAATTACCACTTTACCTCATTGTTAAAGTCAAATTGACTTGGAATCTTTTTGTAATCACCTACCAAAATGAGTCGTGGAAAAGTAGCTCATTTGATTGAAGGAATATATCCTAATATGTAGGAGCTTGATCATAGGGACCCAAAATCTGAATTTGAATTCAAATCTTCACTCATTACATATAAAAGTGAACATGAAAAGTCGCGGGTAGAGAGATCACTCCTGAGCTTCTCATTTCTGATTTTGAGTGTGTGTAAGGACTATACTATAGCCTACACCTCTCTACACCATTAGGCAATGTTGTTCATGCCAATGGGATTGTATACAAGTGTTCATTAATAGATACATTTACATCATTCATCTATGAGTTCTCTGTTAGTCTACTTAGAAGTCTGTCAACTTATCAAGGGCATATCTCGGTCAATTCTTCACCAAATTCAGTGATTCAAAGCTTGTTGAATTCATCTCAAAGTCATCTACATGATATTAAATGTTGAAGTGATTCTATTCAGCCATTTCAGAGAAATCTGCGTCGAGGTGAACTCTGGTCATTTTCTACTACAGTCCTAAAAAGTCGGGGGTATAGCTAAACTTGCTAAATTGATTTCCCTTAGCATAGTTTATCTTTTTACATCATTCCACTTGCAAATGGTAGCTTACTAAGCTAATTAAATACCCCTAGAAGGAATTTTATTAATTTCTACTGTGCTGGTCACAGTGAGCAAAACATTTAGCAAGTGTCAAGACATAAATAGAAGGTTTTCTTGAGTTTGTGAACTACAAAGTTATCTTTTTTGGTTCAATCATTACACACATCACTTCGAAAGTACATAGGCCATCTTTTGGTGTTATTGGAAAGCTAAGAAGGTCTACTTATCAAGTCTGAAGCAAAAGAGGGCTGGTACAAAGCACGTGTAGTAGTACCTACTCAGTCTCTTGGAGCATCCATCCATCTTTCCCAACAAGCCCAAAGCTTCACGAAAAGCTTCAAACTTCTCCCTAGGTAGAGCCTTTGTAAAAAGGTATGCAATGTTCTCCTATGTGGGAACATATGTCAAGTTGATCTCCTTAGTAGAGAACCTCTCCTTGACATAATGATAATGCACCTCAATGCGCTTAGTGCAAGCATGGAACACATGGTTTCTCACAACTTCCAATGCGCTTTGATTGCCAATGAAGATGGTGGTGGAAAAAGAGTGACCAACACCCAAATCAGCCATAAGGCATCTGAGTCACACACTCAATAGTTGTTGTGAAATCTACCCTATATTCAACCTCATAACTGGAAGTGTCCATAGTAGGCTGCTTCTTGCTCAGCCAAGATATGCATGAGCTACCAAGGATGAAGAAAAAACCACTAGTGGACACATGAGTGTCATAGCAACGAGCCTAGTTGGAGTAAAAAAAATCATGCAAATCTGGTAGTAGTGATCCCCCCTTGGGATTAAACAAGCTAAGTAGCCGGGTACCACTCAAGTAGCAAAAGATGCGCTTAACCACCTGCCAATGCTTGACACTTGGGCAATGCATAAACCTTGTCATTTATGAGACATCAAACTAAATATCTCGCTGACAAATGCATAAGTAAATCAAGCATCCAACAGCCTACTGATAGAGAACAACATGAAATGCATCTCTAGCATCATGAAGACTCAATCGTAAACCTATCTCCATAGGAGTGGCAATAGTTTTACAATCTTCAAGACCAAATCTCTACAATAATGTGTCAATATATTTTTTTTGACACAAAGCCATTCCACCATCAACATGAATAAACTAAATGTTCAAATAATGATGCAAATGCCCCAAATGAGACATCTCAAATGAGGTATGTAAATCAGCCTTGAAATCAGCAATATGCTTCTCATGAGGACCAGTGAGTAGCATATCATCAACATACACCACAATGATAAGATGCACATCATAAGCATGCTTAACATATAAGGCGCTTTCACTTGGACTATTCTCAAAACCATGTGCAATCAGATAGGTATGTATCTTTTCATACAAAGCATGTGGTGCTTGCTTTAAACCATATAATGCATTCTTTAACCTGCACACATGGTTTTCATGACCTTTCTGCACAAAGCCACGGGGCTAAAAAACATCACTTCTTCATGCAAGTCACCATTCAGAAATTTTGTTTTAATGTCCAACTGATGTACATTCCAAGCATGATGAATTGCAAGTACATAGATGCTACAAACAGTAGTCATTCGGCAAGTAGGAGCAAAGGTCTCATCAAAATCTATGCCTCTTTTCTATGCATAGCCCATTGCAACAAGCCTAGCCTTATATTTGTCAACTGTTCCATCAAGTTTATGCTTCAACTTGTATACCCACTTAGTGCCAATGGCCTTCTTGCCAAGAGGCAAGTCACATAAAGACCAGATACCACTTTTCATGATAGCATCATATTTAGATTGCATTGCAGCCATCCAATGTTCAAAATCTTGTGTGTCATTAAACAAAATAGAATCAGACTCATTACACAGACTAGATGCAACCATAGCATAGCAATCTGATGCAAAAGAGACTATGAGAACCTAAACGAGTATGATATGATAGAGATGCATCTAGTTTACTATCACGGAAAGTTTGCACCAGCCATTTTGGCATAGCTTTAGCCTCCTCAATATCGGCTCTCTCATCAACAAGTGCATCATGTAAACCTATATCAAAAATAGAATGATCTGCATCATCACATGAACTTGCAGTGGTTGAGAAGTTGCCTCATTAGAACCAGCACTAGACTGTCCAACTGTAAAAAGAGGCAGCAAAGTATCATTGGCATGTCTTTGGATCTAACATATGTCTCCTTCATACATGAAAGTAAAGGCTGAATAGCATCTTCCACAAAAACAACATCATGGCTAACCAAAATGCATTTAATATATGGATGATTTAGATGATAGCCTTTGATTTCAGAACTACACCCAAGAAAAATACATTTTTGTGCTTTATCATCCTATTTCTTGCAATGTTGTTCATGCACTAATGCATACGCTGGACAACCAAAAACATGCAAATGAGCAACAGATGGCTTGCGACAAGGCCAAGCCTCATATGGAGTGGTAGAGTGCAGTGCTTTAGTGGGACACATGTTAAATACATATGTTGCACACATAACAGCCTCAAGCCAGAAACTATGTGATAAAGCCTCACTCTTGATCATACACCTCACCATCTCCATGAGTGACATGTTCTTCCATTCGGCAACTCCATTCAGTTCAGGTGTATACGGCACTGTACACTGATGTTTTATCCCACGTTCAACCAGAAATGCATTAAAGTCAAAAGACATATATTCCCCCCCTCGATGAGAACTAAGGGTGCCCATTTTACATGCGGATAGATTTTCAACCAAAACCAAAAACTTTTTGAAGCACATAAACACTTCCGACTTTGCTTTGAGTGTATATACCCATGCATGACTAGAAAAATCGTCAATAAAAGTCATGAAATAAAGATAGTTTCCAAAAGAAGATTTCTACATAGGACCACAGACATCACTATGTACAAGCTGCAATTTCTGAGTAGCCCAAACTGAAGCATGTTTTGGAAAGGACGAACTCTACATTTAGCCCAAACTACAACCTTCACAAACATATTTTTTGGGTGCATCAAGTTTGGGCAAAGAGGACACCATTTCAGATCTTTGTAGGCATACCAAACTAGCAAAATTGAGATGACCAAAGTGTGCATGCCAAAGCTTTGCATCTGACATAGCCTGAGAATCATGTACAGAATATGCCAAATCATTCACAAATCTTTTATAGTCTATGAGCTTATATAGCCCACAACATAAAATGCCAAAAGCAATAATCACATCGCCATTTGACAGATCATGAACTGTACACATGTCATCAACAAATTTCACAACCAAGACAATCGTGGCTAAAGCCAAAATTGATAATAGATTTTTGTTGATCCTTGGTAGAAATAAAGCATCTGACGAAGTGAAAGAACTACCATCAGCAGTAGTCACAATGATCTTACCAACTCCCATGATAGGATAAGAGGAGTTGTTGGCGCATGTGATAGTATTCCCTGTAGGGGCAGGCTCGATTGAAGTGAAGAAATTGCGGTGCGAAGTAATATGTTTGGTTGCCCCACTATCAAAGTACCAAACATCTAAGTCTACGGAAGACATACATTGCTCATGAGAAGATGGGTCAAAACTACAAACAGTAGTAAACACCCATTCTTCATTCTGCACTAGATGAGCAGACTCTTGTTTTGGTGTGGAGGCCTCTACAACAACCATTCCAGCCTCCTTCTTCTTTGCCTCTTTAGCAACTAGTTTTGGATAGCTCTTAATAACATGATCATTTGCTTTACAATATTTGCAAAATAATTTCTACTTTTCTAATTTCTTCTCATCTTTGTCTTCCTTCTTCGAATGTACAACATTTGTAGATTTTTGCTTACTAGTAGAAGAGCTCCATTTCCCTTTGCCCTCTTGAGTAGCCACAAAGCTTGATCTGCAACACACATAATAGACTTTTTCTGCCTAGAGTGGTCTTCCTACAACACAATAGAGACTACCTCTTCAAATGTTAAGGCATTTGAATTGCCTTTCATCATCAAATGAAGAGTAGAAGCAAAACTCTAATATGAGTCAGGAAGACCATTCAGAACAGTTTGCACAAGTGAACTGTTAAGAAGGACTTCATTTGCAAAAATCAACTATTCCTTCAAGTCCTCGATCTTTGTCAGAAAACTATCCATAGAATCACCTTCATTCATATGCTCACTCTTCAACTATTTTCAGAGGTAAGCAAGATGAGCCTCATTCGTAGCCTGGTACAATGTGGTAAGTGTGTCCCAAACTTCCTTAGCTATTCTGTAAGAGAAAACGTGAGGAGTAATGGCACGTTTGATAGATAAAGCTATCAATGCATGCGCTTGAGAATCTCTACCATCCCAACAAATTTTCTTTGTAGTAGGTGCAATAAGAACAATAGCATGAATAGGAATCTGTAGAATATCACCATCTTGGACACCATCTACATCAGCTGTAGTACCTATATTTGTAGTACCTGTGTTTGTAGGTGTAATAGGACATTTCTCAACACCCTGCAGAATGTTTCATAGTCCTTTTGCGATGAATACATGATGCATCATATAAGCCCACAATGGATAATTGGTACCATCCAACTTATCCTCAACAACCAACATACGGAATACATCACTACTTTCAACCATGGACACTAACTAAAATACCTTGATGTAGAAAATTGACTGTATATGAAAAAGTTAAATAGAACTATCCAAACAAGTTCTACTAGACCTGTAGCAGACTTCAAGATCCTTATACTGGCGAACTGAAAGTGGTATATATCTTTGGCACAAAAAGAAGAAATAGCCTACAAAAGCGCTATGATAGTGCGTTCGGAGGTCAAAACGAGCTCATATCACGATTTTGGCACCACAAAACGAAGTTGTTTTGATCTCCTAATCACCCTGACTACATACCAAATTTCATGCGATTTTGAGACTATGACCAAAGGAGTATCCATGATGCCATGATTTTTCAATCATACTCATGAGTGACACACCTATTTTTAATCTTGTTGTTTTCCAAGACAAACATCCTACGGTTTCTGAAAGGCAGTGATTTGTTTACATTTATATATTATTTTACCTAACAAGCCTAAGGATTTCTCAATTGACCTTTCTTTTAGATGGGCAACAGAGTGTATTTCACATCTTTCCTTCCATATCTTCCCAAACACTTGCCCTCTAATGACATTCCACAAAATAGCAGCCAATTGTTTCACCAAGTAATGCTTGTTTCCAATTGATTTTCCTTGGCAAGCTCAAGTCGTGATAAGATATTGACATACCATGTTCAGAATAAAGAATGGGAATTTACTAATGTTTACAACTATGACCCATCTTTGCATGAGAAATGTATGTCCATTGTGGACTTGGATGCTTGATAATTTGATAGTAGGGCAACCAAACATATTACCGTGTAGCGTAGTTTTCCTAGTTCACTTGAGCATGCCTCTACATGGAGTATTGTTACATGTGCTAACAACTCCTCTTATCATGTAATGAGAGTTGGTAGGATCATTTTGAGTACTTTTGATGGTCGTTCTTTGACATTGTCATATGCTTTATATGTGCTAGGGATCAAGAAATTGTTTTTGTCAATTTCAGCATTAGCCAAGATTGGCATGGTTCTCAAATTTGTTGATGATTGATGTACCATTCAAGATCTCTGAAAGCGTAATGTTATTATTGCTTCTGAAATTTTATGTCATTGGTTCTATAAGCTCATAGATTATGTGGAACGTGTGAATGAGCTAGCATGTGCAATTCAAAATTCTTAGGCTATCTTATATGCAAAGCTTCAACATGCATGCTTTGATCATTTGTTTTACTTGCACAATCTAAAATGGTGTCATCTCTACCCAAACTTGAGGTACCTCATAAGAACTTTTGTGAAGGCTATATTTTGTGCAAAATGCGGTGTTTCTACTTCCCAAAAGATGTTTTAGTTTGAGATTCTTATCAATTGTAGCTTGTTCATACTGATGTTTATGGTCCTATGCAAACACTTTCATTTGGGAACTACCTATACTTCATGAATTTTATTGAATATTTCTCAAGGAAAGAATGGGTCTATCCATTGAAAAAACAAAGTCCGAAGTGTTTATGTGCTTTAAACAGTTTTTCGTTATGGCTAAAAATTTGTTAGCATGTAAATGGGGGAATACATGCCTTCTGAGTTTAATGTGGTTTTGGTCAAGCATGGGATAAAACATCTGTGTACAATGTCATATACACCTCAAGAAAATGGAGTTGCTGAAGAAAGAAGAGGTCTCTCATGGAAATGGTGAGTCGTATGGTCAAGAGTCAAGCTTTACCACATAGCTTCTAGCTTGAGGCTCTTATGTGTGCAACATATGTACTCAATAGGTATCCCACCAAAGCACTGCAATTGGTCACTCAATATGAGGCTTCATTTGGGTGCAATTGGCATGTTGCTCATTTGCATGCCTTTGGTTGTCTAACATATGCATTAGTGCTTGAACAACAACATAGAAAGTTGGATGATAAAGCTATGAAATGTAATTTTATTGGGTATAGTTTTGAAAGAAAAGGCTTTCATCTCTATCATCTACATAATTCATTTTGGTTATTCATGATGTTGTTCTTGTGGAAAATGCAATCAACCATTAATTTCATGTACCAAGGAGACAACTATTAGCTCTAAAGATGTATATGGCACTTTGCTACCCCTTGTTGTTTGGACTTATTGACTGACCTATAAAACAATACTCAATGCCACTCCCTTTCATATGATAGTTAGACAAAATGTGGTGCTATCATTGGATTTCTTGATGCCTACCTTGAAATTAAAACAAGCTAATCACTAGGATGGCGGGAAGTTATCAACAAGGATAGTGGATCTAGAAACACTTAGGAGAGACAAGGTTACAAGCAACAACAAGGATGCACATGTCAAAAAAGAGACAAAATCCTTACTTTGATGCACTATAAAAGAAAAAAGCTTAAACGTTTGTGACTTAGTATTGGTTATAATATCAACATCATAGCATTTTACTCACAATAGGGTACTTTATGGTCATCGCTTGGGCTTGTGGCAATATAGTGGTATTATCATGATAATTTGGGTATGTTTTAATAGTCCAATATGAGTAATAGATTGATTCTATCATGATAGAGTGGTCTCTCACAATAGAATGGAACCTATTTTAGGGTTAGTTTGTCATGATAAGCTGAATATTTCATGATAGAGGGGATGTATCAGGATGGGATGAGCTATTGTGATAGTCTTTGATTTTAATGATAAGGAGCTCTATCCTGATAGATGAGGTCTCTTGCCATAGCCAAGTCTATCAAGTTTTGTGTTTAGACTACCACTTTAGCATGGAAAGTGGTTTTGTGACAATAGAATACATCTATCCCAACAAGGCAATCTATCAATGACTTGGTTTGTCACGATAAGCTAAATCTACCCTGAAAAATAGGTTTTGTGTTGGTGGTCTCAATTTTCAATGTCTGACTATAGTGATAAGTTGGGCTTATCATGACAAAATAATTATATTCCGATAGATTGAGCATGTCATGATATAGTAACTACACAATGAAGTGGCTCTATTGTCCAAAAATGGAAAACTTTGATTTTCCATGATGCATCTAGTGCAGTATAGAGTAGTGGGGATCCCTATCATTTGGTGTAGATGCAAATTTAAAGAAAAAGAAAACATGATCTTGGATCTGGCTAGATAGATCAAGCATGTTGAGGCAGCGGCAAAGCTTCAACCCCTGTTAGCCATGGTTGACATACATTGGACCTTGAGCCACTTTAAAATCTAGTTTCCTTGTCACCTTGGGGCTGTCATCTTGTATCACCTTTGGATAGTCTTAGCCTGTGTTGTGTGTCCTTTGTGGGATACAGGGGTCACATGAGTACTATGCCCATTCACTTATACAAGGGGTCACATCAGTACTATGTCCATTCATTTAGACAAGAGATCCCATGAGTACTATGCCTGTTCACTTATAGAGTTCAAAGATCAATTCAAGCAAAGGAGATTAAGCTAAAGCTGAGCTTCCTCTTAAAAAAACACGCAAAAAAGGACAAAAATGGCTCCATGATCTGCACATATGATGGATATAGTGAGAAAGGGCGTCGTAACTTCAGCGTGAACAACTTGATCTAGTGAAGGCATGGGCTATAGGACTGCACGACTGGAAGAATATGATGGAGACGGTCATGGCGAGGAATGTTTGTATGTTGGGCGGCATCCGTCCACCTTCCATCGACTTGAGCATTCCGTAGTCCTCATGCAGAAAACGAAAGCCGTGACTCATCAGTAATACTCATCTTTACGCGTCCTTTCTTTGTTCTGCGTACAAGTTGCGCCTCTTTTTTGCTTTTCGCGGCCCTTGCTTTTTTTTTTTTAAGATAAGAAAAAAGCAGAAAAAAGGCTGCATGATTCGGACAACTTGGTGTGGATGATGGTGAGGGGCACAATGGTTAGCTGGGATGATGAAAATGATGACGATCAACGTGCAGAATGGTGTTGGGATAATGAAGATGATGATGATGCCCGACAAAGCTGCGCAATATCATCAACTTGAGCGACGACAAACATGGCGGCACAGTTCGTACAATGGAGCCATTGAGTGGATTTCGTTCACAAAGTAACTCACCCGTAGTTTCCATGCAAAAAAATCAGTTTCGTCACTCCTAAGTGTTACTTATATTTACGGGCTCCTCTACTTTATAGCTTTGCTGCATATATATGTTCACTTTAAGGCACTCACGTCTAAAAATACTTGGATTCGTCAAATATATTAATTAATATTTGGGTCTGTTCACATATTTCACATCATTAATTACATGTCATATAGACTCAAAATTATTCAAAGAGTTTGTTATCATTTTAAAATAACATAAGAATTATTCAGGTTTCGTAGGTGGGTTGGTTTGGCGCTAGCCTCTCAAAGCAGAGTTTGTTGATATATTTAGGTAGTGATGTGTGCGAACACTCTAGGACCATTGAGGCACTTTTTTCCCTCTTTAGGAGGTTTTCTCCCCCGGCTTGTATATATGCCTATTGCCCTAACATGTTACTTATCTTTGAACATTCTAGTGGTAAAACATTTAGTATTGTGTGTTGTGCTCCAAACTTCTTCTTCTTCTTCCTTTGTGTTTTTCGCATGCTTCCGCAAACCTCAAACTCCAACAAGTGGTATCAGAGTAGATTACCACTTCATCTAGGGCATCATTGACACCCCTCCGATCATAATCTCAGAATCCCATGAAATTTGGTGAGCATACTCAGGTGATTAGGAGATAAAAAATGCTTCACTCTATGTTGCTGAAATTGCAATTTGAGATCGTTTCAGCTCCAAATGCAGTATGCAATGCTTATGTAGGCTATTTTGTCTTTTTTTCCCAAACATATATACAGGTTTCGGTTCACCAATATAAGCATCTTAAAGTCTGCTACAGATTTAGCAGAACTTGTCAGGGTAATTATGTTCAACTTTTTCAGATACATTCATTTTTTTGCATCATGGTATTTTAGACGGTGGCCATGGCTCAAACCAGTGATCTATTTCGTATGTTGGTTGTTGAGGATAAGTTGGATGGTATGAATTACACATTGAGGGCTTATATGATGTTTCATGTATTGGTCGCAAAAGGACTATGGAATATTGTGTAGGGTGTTGAAATATGTCCTATTACACCTACAAATACACGTATTGAAGCTGATGCAGACGATATTGAAGATGACGATATTCTTCATGTTCCTGTTCGTGCTGTAGAGTCTGCTAATCCAGTGCACAATGAAGAATGGGCGTTTATTACTATTTGCAGTTTTGACCCATCCTCTCTTGAACAATGTATTTCTACAGTAGACTCGATGTTTGGTACTTTGATAGTGGGGCAACCAAACATATTACCTTGCAGTGCAGTTCCTTCACTTCACTCAAGCCTGCCCCTATAGGGAATACTTTCACATGCACCAACAACTCCCCTTATCCTGTCATGACGTTGGTAAGATCATTCTAACCACTACTGATGGTAGTTCTTTCACATTTTTTGATGCTCTATTTGTGCCACGGATCAAGAAGAATCTCTTATCAGTTTAAACTTTAGCCAAAATTATCTTGGTTGTGAAATTTTTTTGATTTCAGATGTACACTTCATGATTTGTCAAATGTCGATGTGATTATTGCTTTTGGCATTTTATGTCATGGACTATATAAGCTCATAGACTATGAGAATCTGTTAATGATTCAACATGTGCAATACATGATTCTCAGGCTATGTGAGATGCAAAGATTTGGCATGCATGCTTTGATCATCTCAATTTTGCTAGTTTGTTACGCCTACAGAAATATGAAATGGTGTCCTCTTTGCCCAAACTTAAGGGACCTAATGAGCATGTTTGTGAAGCCTATATTTTGGGCAAAATATAGTGTTCATCCTTCCCAAAAGATGGTTCAATTTGAGCTACTCAAAAAGTGAAGCTTGTAAATGGTGATTTTTGTGGTCCTATGCAGACACATTCTTTTGGAAATTATCTTTACTTCATGACTTTCATTGATGATTTTTCTAGGCATACCTGGGTATATCCATTTAAAGAAAAGTTTGAGGTGTTTATGTGCTTCAAATGATTTCTAGTTTTGGCTGAAAATTTCTTAGCATGTAAAATTGGGACTCTCCATTTTGATTGACGAGAGGGAATATATGTCTTCTCACTTTAATGCATTTTTGGTTGAACGTGGGATAAAACATAAGTGTGCAGTGTCATATACACCTCAACAGAATGAATTTGTTGAATGGAAGAATAGGTCACTAATGGACATGTCCAGGTGTATGGTCAAGAGTAAGGCTTTACCACATAGTTTCTGGCTTGAGGCCGTTATGTGTGCAACATATGTACTTAACAGATATCCCACTAAAGCATTGCAGTCTATCACTCCATACAAGGCTTGGCATGATCGTAAGCCATCTGTTGCTCACTTGCATTTTTTGGTTGTCTAGCATATGCATTATTGCCTGAACAACATCACTGGAAATTGGATGATAAAGTAGTAAAATTTATTTTTGTTGGGTAGAGTTTTGAAAGAAAATGTTATTATCTATATCATCCATAGACTAAACACATTTGGGTCAGTCGTGATGTTGTTTTTGTGGAAGATGCTATTCAACCTTTACTTTCATGTATGAAGGAGACATCTATTAGCTCCAAAGACATGTATGATACTTTGTTGCCTCTTTTTACAGGTGGAAAGTCTAGTGGTCATCCTAATGAGGTAGCTTCTCAATGAGGAGGCAAAAACTATTCCAAAATGGTTGGTGGAGACTTTGCGTGACAACAAATTAGATGCACCTCTATCATACCATACTCCTTCACACTCTCATAGTGCCTCTTTTGTACCATATACATTCAGGCTCTCATAATGCCTCTTTTGCATCAGGTTGCTATGTTATGGCTGCCTCTAGTCTGTGTGATGAGAATGAGTGTGTTTCCTTTGATGAAGCACAAAATTTTGAAAATTGGATGGTTGCTATGCAATCAGAATATGATGCTATCAAAAAAATTTCTACATGGTCTTTATGTGACTTCCTCCTGGAAAGAAGACCATTGGCACTAAGTGGGTATACAAGCTGAAGCATAAGCCTCATGGAACAGTTTATAGGTATAAGGTTATGCTTGTTGCAAAGGGTTATGCATAGGAAAAAGGAATTGATTTTGATGAAACCTTTGTTCCTACATGTTGAATGACTATTGTTTGTAGCATATGTGTGCTTACAACTCATCATGGTTGGATGTACATCAGTTGGACATTAAACCTACATTTGTGAATGGTGACTTGCATGAAGAAGTGTATGCTTTTCAGTCCTATGGCTTTCTAGAAAAAGGGCACAAAAACAAAGTGTGCAGGTTGAAGAAGGCATTATATGGTTTAAAGCAAGCACCATGTGCTTGGTATGAAAAGATACATGCCTATCTTATTGCACATGGTTTTGAGAACAATCCAACTGAAAACACCTTATATGTTAAGCATGCTAATGATGTGCTTCTGATCATTGTTGTGTATGTTGATTACATGCTGCTCACTAGTCCTCATGAAAAGCATGTTGCTGATTTTAAGGCTGATTTGCATACCTCATTTGAGATATTTGATTTGGGGAATTTGCATCATTATTTGGGCATTCAATTTGGGAATGTAAATTTATTGCCATTCCTATGGAGACAAGTTTATGATTGAGTCTTCATGATGTTGGAGATGCATTTGATGTTGTTCTTTTTCACCTAGCTCTTGGATGATTGATTTACTTATGCATTACTCAGCAAGATATTCAGTTTGCTATCTCACAGATGAGCAAGCTTATACATTGCCCAGGTACCAAGCATTGACATGCAATTAAGTGCATCACTCGCTACTTGAGTGGTACCCATCTACTTGGATTGTTTTATCCCAAGGGGGGATCACTGCCACTGGATTTACATGCTTTTTGTGACTCTGACTAGGCTGGTTTCTATGACACTTGTGTGTCCACTAGTGGCTTTTGCTTCATGCTTGGTAGCTCATGTATATCTTGGTTGAAAAAGAAGCACAGGAGCACAAATGTAAAAAGACACATAGGGAAGATGAAGTACTAGAATAGCTCTCTCTATTGATGATGAACTAAACTAAAGTAAGAGCCAAAAAATATCCCTAAGTACAAACTACCACCACATATAAGTGAATCATGTATGTGGTAACATGGGGAAAAAACCTCTAGCCAACAATAAAGTAAAAAGTGCCCATCTATAGGGAAAAAGTTCACATCAACGCTACCCAAGGAACAAATGCGTAACATGTCTTCTCTAGAAGCCAAAAACCGTCCACTGGAGAGAGACCCTTGAGGGGGAGATCTGCTTCACTGACCCCGTCATATGGAATACAATTAGAAAGAAAATCATATATATCATTTGGAGAGAAAGAAAATCACTTATGTTTGAGGATGCAAGACATTGTTTTTTTTATACTCTTGATGTCTTGACTAAACACATTCTTGTGTAGGTAAGACACTCTAAAGTTATATGTAGTTCACTAACGAACTTCAATAGGGCCCTTTTAGACATCCCATGACAAAAAACAATGATGGATAAATTTACAGTCTTGGATGGATAGCAAGGCTATGCTCTTGAATTCAAATGAAAGATGAATTCTTAGGTTAGCCAGATTGTGGGAATCACTTTCTAGCCTTTCATCAAAGTTGTTGTGAAAAAGAAGATGTTCATGGTTATGCTCTACTTCTAGGTAAGGAGGCATTAGACTGCATCTCAAACAAATACCAAGTTTTCTCTAGGATCTATCCCAATATGATAGAAGTCTGCTCGTGTGTGCTTCTCATGTGTCTTTGGCACTTCTACACACACCCAACAGTGGTATTAGAGTAGGTTCAATTCCCCCTAAAGTTTCAATTTTTCATGTCCCGACATGTTTATAGTGAAAATCGACTTTGAAGCATTGAAGAGTAACTTTCAACAACCAAGAAACATTTCCACCAGTGGCAATGGGGTTTTACCCCCATTACAAAGCCATCTATGCACTTAGAATCACCATCAATGTGACAAATTGTGAACCCAAATTTCAACACTCATTTCAGCTTTGATTGAAGTAAAGATCTTGTCACATTCTTGTTCTTTAGTGAAATGGAGGGCAATAGTGACTTGTTTGGCATGCTTCAAGCTAAAGATAAGCTTGATGGGGCCAACTATCCAATGTGGTCTTACATGATGGAACATTTTCTTGTTGCAAAAAAAACTTTGGAACATAGTGTTGTTAGATCATGAAGCTTTCATCATGCTTTAGGTGATTTTACCCTATCATATGAATGTTGGAATAAATGCATTTCTTGTCGATCACTTATGTGCAATCATTTAGTGTATTAAGAGAACTTTGATCATAAGATCATTTTCTTATGTAAGTTCTAAAGCATTTACCTTTGTAAAAGAGAAAAGAAAAGGCCCAAAAGCCATGAGTTAGAGGTGGTTGAGATTGATGACTGATCAATCAAGTCATTTCAGCTAAAAGGCCCAAAAGCCATGAGTTAGAGGTGGTTGAGATTGATGAATGATCAATCAAGTCATTTCAGCTAAAAGAAAGTGGTCAAAATATGATTTCACTTTTCCTAGTTCATAAGAAGTTGTATTGCCATCACAACTACATACCCCACGAGATTTTGAATTCAAATATAGGTAGTTTGATTTATGGGAAGCTACCCAAGAGTCTATATAATTACTCACAACATTGTACACTATAAGTTGATGATAGTTGAAGCATTACATATATGTTGGTAATCATCTTGGTTCTTCTTAACTATTCTCTCCTCCTTCTTCCTCAAACATAGTCATCTTGTAGATCTTGGTTCTCTCTCTATAAAGATGAAAATTGAGCGACTGAGCACTCATTAGAAAGTTAATATTTTAGGTGTATAAATTTTCAAGTCATTTAGTATCCGTTTGAAAGTCTTGAGGTCATTTTGTACATAGCCCTGAAAAGTCAAAGGTAAACCCAATCACTTTTAAGAAAAATTCTCTTTCATTTCTTTGTATAAATTAGGGCTTTTATCCATTATAGCAAGCCAACCCTATGCATGACATTCCCTTAGAAGGAACTTTTTCAATTGCAACTGTGTTGGCTACTCTTAATGTTTGAAGTTGGAAGCATTATAGAAGGTTTTGTGAACCAGTGAAAGTGCAACTTTATCTATTTTGTATCAATTGATTTTCATTGATGATCCAAAGTACCAATTGAGTTTTATTGCACTAAGCACAAGTCTACAAAGTCTGTTTGACATATCCAATGAGCTAGAGTGTTGAGGGTTCTACGGTTCAACACAACATCGTCTAACTAGCAAAAATCAGATTTACTAATTTTCCTCATTGTGCACTGATCGTTACTTCCCCAGAAATTCCACCAGAAATGTCCCAAAAAGTCATCGAAATATCACCGGAACATTATCGGATTAGCACCGGAATATTACCGGAATGTTACCGAAAATGTTCATTCATAAATTTTCTGCTAATTCAGAAGTTACACAGTCTTGCTACACCTTACACTTGTAAAAGATCGCAGTCACATTTATTTCGAGTCATTGTACTCTGAGACAGTACAATCTGAGTCACTGAAATAGACTTAACCGGAAATAGAAGATTCTCAACACTATAACCTTGCTGCGCAGACATTTGGTTGATCGTTCATTCTTAAATGTAACACCACAAGTACAGATTGTTGTTTAATAAAGATTAGAACTTCATCATGAGCGTTTGATTACACCACAAAAACTTTCATTCAATCTTTCTCTGCATACTGTCTTCTCTATAGAACCTGGTCTTTTCGGGTCCTTACATAGGAACTCCTTCAACTTTTACTTCTTCTCGCATTGACACACCTTCACTTCTTGCATCCTCATCTCTCTTCTGATCATTACGCCTTTACTTCTCGTACCTTTCTTCCTCTTTCTGTTGTTGCGTCTTCGCTCCTCGTGTACCTACTTCCTGTTGTTGCGATTGTTGCTAACTCTGCTCTTATAACTTCCCCTTTTCTTGCAACATGTACTTTTAAATCTCCCCATAGTCGTCTTTTTCTTTTTATTCATATTTTATTTCTCCAGATTTCCCTGCCTTCAACACCTGGCACAGCCCGGTGGGTAATTTTGTAAAAAATTAAACGCGAATTTCACAATCCCTTGATCAAATATCTCCCTTGACTGTTTGGAAATCTGCTCTTCTTGTACTTTCAACTTATCAATATCTTCCGCTACACCATCCTGCTTTTCTGAAACATTTGCATCAAATATCTCCACCTTTTCTTCTAGTTTCTCTTTCAACAACTGTTCCCGCAGTGCTGCAATTATCTGTGTCTGTTCTTCAATCTGCGTTTGTTGTTTTGAAATTATGCATACTAAATCTTTTTCATGCTTGGAAACAAAACTTGTCTGCACCTGTTCATAATACATCCTAATTATACCGAACCAACGCCTTTGAAAAACATTCCAGATGTCCTGAACATATTTATGCAGATACTGCTTCACCTCTCCTATGTCCATCTTCGTCATTAACATAGCATCTAACTGGACACCTTCCTCTTTTAATATTTTCTCTTATAATTCCTGCAAAACTTTTAGTCTCGACTCAAGAACTACTTGTTCTGCCTACAATGTAGCATTTACCGCTGAAAAATTCATCATTTCTTTTTGAATCTGCATTTGTACAATCATGTGCCATTCTTCAAATTCCTGAATAGACTTCTTTGTACTAGCCAATTCTACCACCGATTGCTTCTTATCATGCTGCAACTCTTCCAACATACATTCCTTCTTATCCAATGCATCCTGAAGCTCTTTAGTCTTCTCCTGCAAAGACTGATAATCAGTCTTATTAATAAATACTTTATTCTGTTCATGCCGAAACAATCTTTTCTCCTGAAAAACTAAAAAATCTGACACTTCCTGCAACTTCTTCTTCATCCCTGACACATCATAATCTGAAATATGATCATCTTTCCTGGACATTTTGTCACCTTCATCCTGTAATTGCTCTTCCACTCTTCTTTTTCTAGACAACCTAAAAGCAGTTCCGAATGCGTTCGAATCTTCAATACGATCTGACACTGTCAGCAAAATATCTTCCTGTATCGTTGCTTCATCTATATTAGTCGCAATGATTTGACTAACCTGTTTCCTTTCATGTGCCATATCACCAGCGCAAAAAAAAAATCTTCAAAAATCTGTGAAAGTCTTTTCATTACCGGTCGCACTTCTATCTGTTCTTGCTCTTTACTCATCATTTGATGACCACAAAATTCGATCTGCTTTGGCCATATTATCTTCTGATCTTCAATGAACTGCACAAATTCGAATAAACCAGCTAAATATGCTGATAATCGACTATGTGTTCACGTCTTACGCCTATCCCCAACGAAGATCTCACTCTATAGGTGATCATACATCCAATGAGCCCAACTAATGATAAAACATAATCGCTCCAAATACCATTTTAGTTGTTCCCTGCGATTAGAGCTTACATTCCTCATCATATAGTACTGTCGTCTTCCTTCTTGGGGTCCAAAGTCTTTCTTCAAAAACTCCTCTGAACATTTGGGAACTACAACGTCATCGTATATAGGCAATTGAAATACTTCTGCAACTAATTCTGCGAAAAATTTTACCTGAAAGGAGAGCTGACCCTTCATTTTCCGCATAATCTCCAGCTGACTCTTTACCTCATAATTGCATCTCCAACATTCCCATGGCAACATAGCAAACTATAATAATCCAATTCTTCTGAGCCACTGCTGCTGCAGATGAGACTGTGTGTCAACGTCTTCTTTAAAATCTGTGAATGACCCCTTAAACGTATGCACATTCTTAGGCTTTGTAGAGGGTGTTGAAATTGCATCTTCATCTTCCCCTTGTAATGAGCTATCACTTCCTCCGAGGTGGTTTCCTCCCTTCTCATTGTCACTGCTCTCTTGCTCATACACCCTCTCATAATTCTTAATTCAAACACTTATATAGAAAATGCTGAAAAAAATATTATCTTGGAAGCCTTTATGTAGAACCAAAAATATTCGTTCCACAAGTGTGAATACGGGAACTTCCACTTTTTGTAATGATAAACATACTTACTCACATAACACTTCATGTGACTCAATAATATTGTAGTGTGGGTTATCATAAAAATCCTCCACAATCGATTACCCCAGCTATCAATAACCCGCTGAATGAAACTTCCACACATGCCAGAAGAATCATGAAATAGAACACTCATTTGTACCTCAAGAAGATGAAATGGATATTTTATCCACTCAATACTGCATTGTAGAGTGCAAAAACTTTTAACCATACAGTTCTGACAGATTGTACTTTGCAAGATAATCATTGGTCGACTACTATCTTCGTCTTCATATTCTCCTCGATGCCTCTGCCGCTGATGGATCTGCGGACTCGGAATACAAGGCATACTCATTTCGAACACAACATTATTTGCAGACCCAACATATTCCTTAGCTTGTCTACCCTGATTCAACAATACTTCATTATTCATCATTGACCCTAAGCTAATCCATAACGCATTGTTGAACTACAACTATAAACCATGTGTCCATTGTAATCGTAAAAATTTACTCAATGTAGTTTTAGACCAACACGAGGTCAAAAAACACTGGACCACCGATAAAAATGTAGAAAAATACACTTTGTTACTGCGATGATCACAAACATTGCTAACATGTTGTTCTGAACAACTTACAACTTGCACCACATTAGCAGATAACCAATCCAAATGTGGTGGCTTCCCTTGAATTAAGTTCAACCGAAATCCATTTATGGGCTTGTCCAACCATGTGCCAAATACATCTGCCACACGAAAAGTGCCTTGACCCAAATCTTGGACAATCTGATATGGGCCCCTATATCTCAATGTGAGCTTTCTGGATGGGGTCCTAGCTTAGAATTATACACCATCACCCAATCGCCTTCTTTGAATATCTTAAACTTCACATTCTTATTTACCCAGGCTTGTCTCCGCCTTTGAATCACTTCCGTAATATATGCACTTATCAAACGATCCTCCTCCATCTGTAAGAGGTATTTACTCCTGTGTTTAACTGAGACTTCAGGCGACATCTTTTCTGTCGTAACCCTCAAACTTGGAACTACAAACTCCATGGGTACTACTACCTCCAATCCATATACCAACCGAAAAGGTGTCATACCGGTTGTTACTTCAAAGGCTGTTCGGAATGACCACAAGGCTGAGTCAAGAAACAAATCCCACTTTTTCTGATTTTCATGTACCAACTTTTTTAGAATACGCATTAAAGTTTTATTCGTGCTTTCAGCCTGCCCATTCACTTGAGGATGATAGGCTGTGGTCTTTTTATGCACTATTTGATGAATTCTTGTTAATTCTGAAATCACCTCATTCAAGAAATGAGTACCTCGGTCGCTCACTAACTCAATAAACGGACACCCAAATCTTGTCATAATATTATGATAAAGAAATTTGGCCACACTTGCTGCCTTGTTATCTTTCAGTGCTATTGCTTCCACCCATTTCGTACAATAATCTGTCGCCACCAATATATAGCTATTACCCCACTGAGTAGTAGGTTTAATAGGTCCCATAAAATCCATGCCCCATTTTTGAAAAGGATCCAACGGTAAACCGGATGATCAATCATACGATCAGAATTATTAGGTTGGCCTAACTTTTGGCAAATCACACAGCCTTTAGCATACTCATGCGCATATTTTAACACTGTCGGCCACCATAACCCCGCCTGTAATACTTTCTTTCTGGTAATATCACCGGACAAATGTCGGCCTGCTGAACCGGACTGTGCTTCATGTAATACAGCTAATTGTTCATAGTCTGGTACGCATCTCCTGATAACCTGATCCACACCCTTCTTGTATAATGCCCCTGCTATCACCAAATACGGTCTACTTTTAAGAGCAAAATTCCTTCTCTGATCAGGTGTAAAATGCTGTGGTAATACCCCTTCTGTTAGGAAAATAAGTAACTGATCATACCACGAATCTATCTCGACCACTTGCGCCGTAAACAATTCAGCATCCGGAAATACGTCAAGTACACTAGTGGGTGTTTCTCCTGATTCCAATCGACTAAAATAATTTTCCATCACATGCTCTTTCCCTGGGGTATGCACAGTTACAAAATCGAATTCCTGTAACAAAAGCATCCATCTGGCTAATCGACCTGTTAATAAGGGCTTCTTGATTAAATAAACCAGAGCCTAATGATCCACATGAAAAATCACTTTGTTGCCCAACAAATAATGCCTAAACTTGTTAAGGGCATACACCATCGCCAAAGCTTCTCTTTAGGTTACCGGATAATTTCTTTCAGTCGCAACCAAGACCCTGCTGGCATAATAAACAGGTCTATACCATCCTTTATCTTTCTGCTGCATCAAAACTGTTCCTACGGCCACATCCGATGCATCAACAAATATGTGAAACGGTATTGACCAATCGGTGTCGGAGAGAAATTGTTACGCTTAAAATATTTCAAAAAATAAAATATTAATTGATTGATATAAGTTTGGTTAAATTATGAAATTTTGACTAATGTTTGACTTTAATTTTGCAGGAAAAGAAATTGTTGATCAATAACAAGAAGGGAAGTATTTATCCAAATGTTTTCTTAATAGTATTTAAGGTTATAGATAAAAATTCAAGGATTAGTTAAGGGTATATTTATGTTTTGAAAGTAAATGTAAGGATATTTAAGGGTTACATATAGGTTTTGAACATGAATTATAGGGTTCTAGTTAAATTTTAAGGTTAACTAAGGGTTAATTATTCATCCTAGTGGGTTATGGAAGGTTAGAAAATAGGTTTATGGGTTAGTTGGAGCTAATTGATGTGGTTTAAAGTTAGTTGTAGGGTAAACCTAAGGTTAAATAATTAAATAAGTGGGTTGTAGTCCATAAATGAATTATTCAATAGGATAATTAGATCATTTGGAACCTTAGCAAAATAATAGATAAATATATTATTTATTTATTTCCACTAAGCCTAAGGTAATAATTAAAATGGGTTAAATTAAATTTTAGTCTAAGTTATAGTATTTATTCTAAAAGTTTAGTATTCAATTAAATAAAAAAGGAGAAGTGAAAGGTTATTTAAATTCTAAAGTATTTGGTCCATAGAATATTTAAGTAGTTGGATGAAATTCACATAAAGGAAAATCCCACGCCTTTTTTCTTGTTGAGTGTTGTTGGAGTGATGTGGAGTCAATTTAGGTAATTGGTTGAGTTATCTAAAGAGAATTGTAGGCTATGGTGGGCTACTCACATCTATTTAAGAAGGGAGTACGTGCTCACAAGTTCATGTCTTTTTTTCAGATTTGATTTATGAAGAATTGCAGCCTCTTGGTGAACTGAAGGCTGTTACCCTCTTTCATATATGTCTTTTCTTCAGATTTGATTTATGAAGAATTGCAGCCTCTTGGTGAACTGAAGGCTGTTACCCTCTTTCATATATGTGTTTTTTTTCAGCTATTGGCGAACTGGAGATACACATGTGACCTGAAGTTTGAAAAGCAGAGATTGTCCTTAGTTTGAAACTTTTATTAGCTTGCATAGGCTATCTTTTAGACTGTCATTTATAAACATCATCCTTGAGGTTGTATAGGACTTTGGTTATTAATTTAGTATCATCTTTTATATCTAAAGAAAATTCTTCTAGTAACACCTTTCTACCTTCATCAACTTTTGAATTGTTGTTTCCAAAACCAATAGAAGATAAAGAATTAATAAAAGAAGTAATAGTAGAAGAATCTTTGTATGCTCCTAGGACAACTATAACTTTACTTTCTACTGTTCCTCCTAGTGTTAGTGAAGAACCTTTTCCTCCAACTGTAGATAGAAACGAAGAAAACATCCAAGAAGAAACAAACGAAACTATAAAAGATCAACTAGTTAGTGAAAAGATTATCCCACCTTCTTATTTTGACGCAATTGAACTTTATAGGAACGCTTCACCTTACGGACCCTAGGAAAACTTAAAACTTGTACCTGTCCTGCATAGTCACCCTGCGTGCACCGTTAGCGAGACGACTGAATTGATCCGCCAGTCGTCAGAAATCGCACCCTCATCGGGTGGTTGCAAAATAGGTGCTACCGACACCATCTTTTTTAATAACTGAAATGCCTTCTCTTGAGCTTCTGCCCATATAAACGGAACATCCTTCTTGGTCAAATGCGTCAGTGGTGAGGAAATGTTTGCTAAATATCTTAAGTATTGGGAATGCCACTTAATTGGGCCTACAAACCGCATTACTTCTTTAACGTTAGTCGGTGCTTTAGCTGTACTTATAGCTTCAATTTTCTTAACATCAATAGCCATTCCTGCTTGTGAGATAACATGATCCAATAAAATCCCACTTCTTACCGCAATCACACTTTTAAACGGATTCAACACCATCCTAAACTGCCGACATCTTTCAAAACATGCTTTCAGGTGTAGTAAGTGCTTAATCATCTCACCCAAAACTGAAAAAGTCATCGACAAATACCTGCATGAAGTCCTGAAGATAAGGCTCAAACACTTTATGTGCCACATAATTGAATGATGGGGGTCCATTCTTCAAACCAAAACTCATTACGGTAAACACATAAGCACCAAATTCGGTAATAAATGCTGTTTTATGTTGATCCTCCTCAGCCACAGTGATCTGATTATAACCGGAAAATCCATCCAAGAAACTATACATTTCATGACATGCAACTGCATCCAATACTGCATCACAAAACGGCATAGGAAACGGGTCTGTAACCATTGCCGCATTTAGCTTTCAGTAATCAACACAAATTCTGAGCTTCCCGTTCTTTTTAGGGACCACTATAATAGGAGATAGCCAAGTCACCTGATTCACTGGTTTGATAAATCCGATAGCCAACAACTTATCAATCTCTTCCTTCACTTGTTTAGCAAAATTAGGATTCATTCTATATCTTTGCTGTGCCACAGGTACTGCATCCGCCTTCAGATGAATCCTATGTTGATGCAAATACCTTTTACTTGAGTATAATCCCAAGCAAACACATCCACATAGTCTTTAAGCAAGCAAATAAGAGCCTTCTTAAACTTTCCTTCCAATGTTTTACCAATCCGCACCATCTTGGGTTCAGCTTCGGTTCCTAAATTAACTTCTTGAAGTTCTTCCTCCTTCACCCGCACAAAACCTGATGAGCCATCAATGGCTTTTCCTGTACCGACATATTAATTCACCCACGCATGGGAATTGTCACCTGCTTTTTACCCTTGGTAACCATTACTACATTCAAGCCCAAATCCTGCTTAATTTTAGCAAGCCGAAACCAAGGTCTTCCTAACAACATTTCATACGGGTATGCTGACTCCGACATTTGGATGACTACAAAATTGACCATGAATGTCATGCCGAAAATAAGAATTTGTTGGTGCTTCAGAATGCCAGCAGGCTGTACTCGTGTTTGATCCGCCATTTTGACCTGAAAAGGTGCTGGAGCCAATGCCCCTCTTCCCATTTCAATAAAAATATGCTCAGGTAATATGTTTACCCCTGATCCTCCATCTAGCAATACTTCGGCAAATCTCCGCTGATCATATTGCACCTGAATTATGGGTACGACAAAATCCACATCTACGGGATCAATACTGTTGGCCAAAATGGAAGCGTCCTACTCTCGGGCTCAGCCTAATATCCAAGTAGCTTTCTCAACAATTTTGCACGAAAGACAGGTACTAAAGATAACAGCTGATCCAAAGACAACTATAACGGTGCACTAACAATGTCATTAAACTAATCATTTGCCAAATCTTGTTGACACTGAGCCTTATCCTGCTCCATCATGGGCGGTACCAACTTCTCACCCTGTTGTTTCTTGATCCTGTCATCACCCTTCCCCAGATTAGCAGGCTCGCCGCGCACCTGATCCAAAACCTTATCTCGAATTCGCTTTTGTTCGTGCCAATCAATAGGGCCTTTATTTTTTGATCTAGTGACTGCCAACACTTCAACCTCTTTATTTTGCCCACATTGCTTACCATCCCCCTACCCTTGGTGGTTACCATGCACTCGAGCAGATGTACAGGGTGCATCCTGGATCCTATCCGCTTGTTCTGGCCATTCAATTAGCATAGCATTTGCTTGAGCCGCCTGCTGCCCCTGTTGTTGATGTTGTCCCTGTTGATTATGCTGGTTATACCGAATGACAGGTATACCTCTTTCTTCATGATGCTTGACCCACAAAGGGCAATTCGGCCCTATCCAATGATCACGAGCTGAACAATACCCACAAGGCATTACCCTTGGTGGTCGACCTTGGTGATTGCCTTGTTGGTTATTTCCATGCTGATTGCCTTGATCTCTTCATGGGGGTCTTACCTGCTGTTGTCGCTAGAAGTTACCTGGCCCTTGGATAGGAATAGCCTGATTGGCTGCCACGTCATTTAGATGTCGATTGTCTTGCCGAGAACTTTGCCCTCTATGCTTAGGGTTATACCAACACTGAGCTGTTGTATGGCCCTCTTTGTCACAGATATCACAAAATCGTGCTTCCTTTGGAGCCAGTATAGAATATCCATGTTTCTTTAACTTACAAATCCATTCCTCCTCTTTACGGTGTTTAGCTTTATGCTTACGATGCCTTGTCGTCACTATTTCATCATCATAATCATCGGTGTCAGAATCATCGGAACTCTTACCCGACTCCATTTCTGAATCCGATTCAACCTCTGAACCAGCATCAGACTGCTTCTTTTTGGCTCGTCCAAACCTTCTTTCAACACGCGCTGCTGCTAATACTAAGACATCAAAACCATTCGCAATGTCCACACTGGCCACCGCATGTCTTATGGTGCTCCTTAATCCTTAAAAAAAAAATCCTCCCAACATCTCATCAGTAGGACGTTCATTACCTTGCAGCCGGTCCATTAATGCCCGAAACTTCTGAGCATAGTCTTCCACTAGCATGGTCTTTTGTTTGATAGCCCTCAACTTCCTTAATACATTGGAAGGCGTCTTTTCTTTTCTAAATCGTTGCAGGAATGCGATTTTTAAAGCATCATACATAGCAAAATGGGTAATGCCATATTGACTGAACCAGCTCATAGCTCGTCCTTCCAACATGGCTGCAAACTGTTGAAGTTTAATATCATCACCATAGATAGCTGGATATCCATTCGCTGTCCATTTTATTTCGAATTGAGCTACATGGCAGTCAGCATCTTCCTTAGAGATTCCACTAAAATGAGCGGCCTTGACTTTGGGATTTGGAGGTGGTTGAGCCATTGGCTGTGGTTGAGGTGTGCGCCTGGTTCTATGACTGGTCGCCCTTGCAAGTGGGTCACACTGGAGTTGTCTTCTTACCCCTACAGGTGTTTCTGTGAGGAATAACACTCCAAGTATGCCGCCCACTAACCTTGCCTCTACTGCACCTGTTTCCCCCTGTTCGTCGTGAGTGCCCAGCGCTTCGTGCTCTTAGGCCTCGTACCACTCGTAAAAATCTGAGGATGTCTCCACGTTCGCTGCTCTTGCCTCTGCCCTCGTAAAATAGACTGTACTAAAGCGATTTCACCTGCCCCTCATTCATCGCTTGAGGCTGCTTCAGCCGTACAATAGGATCGCCAATTGTGTTGAGGGTTCTATGGTTCAACACAACATCGTCTAACTAGCAAAAATCAAATTTACTAATTTTCCTCATTGTGCACTGATCGTTACTTCCCTAGAAAGTCCACTAGAAATGTCCCAAAAAGTCACTGAAATATCACAGAACATTACCGGATTAGCACCGGAATATTACCGGAATGTTACCGAAAATGTTCATTCAGTAAATTTTTTGCTAATTCAGAAGTTACACGGTCTTGCTACACCTTACACTTGTAAAAGGTCCACAAATTTTCTTTTGCAGTCACATTTTTTCGAGTCATTGTACTCTGACACAGTACAATCTGAGTCACTCAAATAGACTTAACCGGAAATAGAAGATTCTCAACACTATAACCTTGCTGCGCAGACATTTGGTTGATCGTTCATTGTTAAACGTAACACCACAAGTACATATTGTTGTTTAATAAAGATTAGAACTTCATCATGAGCGTTTGATTACACCGCAAAAACTTTGATTCAATCTTTCTCTGCATACTCTCTTCTCTATAGAACCTGGTCTTTTAGGGTCCTTACAGAGGAACTCCTTCAACTTTTACTTCTTCTCGCAGTTGACGCACCTTCACTTCTTGCATCCGCGTCTCTCTTCGGATCATTACGCCTTTACTTCTCGTACCTTTCTTCCTCTTTCTGTTGTTGCGTCTTCGCTCCTCGTGTACCTACTTCCTGTTGTTGCAGTTGTTGCTAACTCCGCTCTTATAACTTCCCCTTTTCTTGCGACATGTCCTTTTAAATCTCCGCATAGTCGTCTTTTTTTTTTATTCGTATTTTATTTCTCCAGATTTCCCTGCCTTCAACATAGAGCAAGTCTTGTGCTAGTTTGCTAGACCACCTTCATGATTTGGTACCTCAATTTTTCCACCTACTCCAAGCTTCTCAATCTTCTTTTAGTGGTGTGAGAGAAACTTCAAGATGGGAGATGGATTTCCCTCAATTATTGAGAAGCTTGATAGAACAACTATGTTGCTTGGAAAATCACAATGAAAGCTTATTTGTAAGGTAGGAATCTACATGGGATTATATCAAGTGATGAAGCAATGCCCATTGTAAGATCCAAAGGAGGACCTACTCAAGAAGAAAAAGATGAGCTCACACTTTGGTGTGCAATGGATGTTCAAGTAAGGTCATATATATTAAACTCTATATCTGATTTTTATTGCCACATATTAGAGGATGCAAGACATCTTAAGAGACTTGGGATTCCCTACACACTTTCTTTTCTACTAATACCAAAGCAAGAAAGAGTCATCTCTGGAATGAGTTCAACCAGATGAAGAAGAATCTGAAACAAACAATGATATAGTTTTTTACTAAGGTCAAGGAGGTTGCAGATCAATTGGCATCCATTGGAGAGTTGATTGAGAAAAAGGCAATCATGAGGCAGATATTGAAAGGGATTAAGAGTGACAAACAATGGCAATCGCTCATCACTACATATGACCTCATCATGGATTTGAAAACTCTAGACTTCAACATCTTTCTTGGACAAATCTTCAATCAAGAAGACAACAATTGCATAAAAGAAGGTAACTCCTATAATGGTAATTCAACTAGACCTATATGTCTAGATAAGAAGGACAAGAAACTTAAAGGCAAGAAGAAGGAAGAGGAGACTTCCCAAGCCAACTTTGCAAGCAAGAGCAAGTGGAAAGGGAAGAAGAAAGAAAAAAAGAACGACAAAACCAAAGGATATAATGTTCAACCTTGTGCCATATGGGATAAGACCAACCACACCACTCAAAATTGTAGGCTCAAATGAAAGACCCAAAAAGGAAGTGGAAGAGGTGGATATGGCATCAATAGAGGCAGAGCTGGACATAGCTTCAACAATAATAGTAGAGGCCATAATAGACGTGACTACAATAATTGTTCTAAACACCAAAAACATGAAGGCTCATTGCTTCTAATGAATCCAAGCCACAAGGAAGGTAATGAAGATGTTCATTTATCCTACATAGATTTAGGATGTTCAAATCATGTTGCAAGCAATATGAATCTCTTATCTGACTTGGAAAGTCCAAAGCATAGACATGAAGTGCAAAGATGGGATGACACAAAGCCTAATGTGGAGACGATTGGAAATGTCAAAGCCTCCAATGGTAGGAGAATGATTTTGAGGAAGGTACGCTATGTTCCCACTATTACAAAAAACTTAATAAGTGTAGGCCATGTAGTTGAGAAAGGCTTGCAAGTTAGGTTCACCCAACATGGAGCTTTTGTGGAAGACATGTCAAGGCTTCAAGAACATATCCAAAGGTGAGATGCATGGTAGAATCTTTAATTTTGAAGTAGAAGAAACCAAAAACATAGCTCTACTCTAATTTGGGTCTCAAACGTAAGTGAGCTTGAAGTGTCAAATAAGAGACTAGGTCATGTGAATGAGTGAAACCTGAAGGATATATGGGGAATCAAAGTGTTCTTGGGCTGCCAAACATATCAAAGCAACACATGATCAATAGATGTGATGCTTGTCAAATTGGGAAGGGACAAAGACAACCATTCAACCACAAAGTCTACATCCACAACAGCTTATTGGAGTTAGTACATATAGATGTGTGGGTTCTGAGTACTATGTCTTATTTATTGATGACCATATTAGATGAGCTATTTTGTACTTTATCAAGAGTAAGAATGAAGTGGCTAATTGCTTCAAAAAGTATCTAGCACATGTGGAGAACTATACAAGTAGATCACTCAAGAAGCTCAAATCCGATGAAGGGGGAGAATACTTCTCCAAAGAATTTGATGAGTTCTTGCTAGATAAAGGTATTAAGAGGGAATTATTACAAATTACTTGCCTCAATTGAATGGAATTTCAGAGAGAAAAAACAAGACATTGGTTGGATTAGCTAGACAATGATTAAAGAGAAGAGGTTGCTACATTTTCTATGGGTAGAGGCTATTTCAACTATAGTGTATCTTGTCAATAAAACTACCATCCAAATCTCTTGAAGGTAAGAATCCTTATGAACCATGACATGGAAGAAAATTTAGTCTATGACCATGCAAGGTGTTTGTTTAACTTATGTTCATGTACCTTGACAAATAAGAGGTAAGCTAGATGAAAGGCAACAAAGGTTGTGTCTATTGGATATGATTCAACTCAGATGGGTTACATAATCTATAATCCTTCAACCAAGAAATTCATTACAAGTAGGGATGTTGTGTTTGAAGAACAAAGGTCTTGGTACGATGAAGACAAATATAAGGAAATTCTACCATATGATCTTGATTCTGACTTCCATCAACTAGGATCCAAGAAGTGATACAGGTGATGACCAAGATGAAAGGGAAAATGATTACAAGCTATGGAATTCAAGAGGCAAAGAAAAGATGCTAGAGTTTGGAGAGTGCTCCAAGCAAGCACCTAGAAGGTTAACAAGGGAGAAGAAACAACAAGAAAGGTATGGAAATGCTCCACATTTATCACAAAGCATTCAATCTATTTTGTAAAGGATTGAATTTGAGAAGAACCCTCAGCCTATGAAGAAGCAAAGGGAATCCCTAATTCAGAAAAGGCTATGAAAGAAGAAATAAATTCCTTGAAGGATATGGACACTTGGGACCTGGTTCCAAAGTCATGCAATTAGAAGATAATTGGTTGGTGAATGGTATATAAACTAAAAAGCAACTCAGATGACCAATTTGTGGGTACGAGACCTGATTAGTTGCCAAAGGATGTTCACAAACTCATGGTATAGACTATGAGGAAACATTCTCACCAGTTGCAAAGATGTCAACAATTAGAACATTGATAAGTGTAGTTGCTACAAGAAATTGGAGATTCCTTCAACTTGATGTGAATTTTTTTTTCTAAATCATTGGATAAGTGAAGAGGTACACGTCACAACTTCAAGGTTTTGAAAACCCTAACCATACATCTAATGTTTGTAGACTTAAGAAAGCATTATATGGATTGAAACAAGCTCCTAGAGCTTGGAATTACAAGTTGGTTACATACCTTCAAGATCGGGGTTAAAACCTAGAAGATCAGATCCTTCATTGTTTATAAAAAGATATCACAATGAAGTTAATTTGTGTGTATATGTAAATGACATAATTCTAATACGTGATGACTTGTATGGCATTCGAAGGATCAAAAGACATATGCAAGAAGGGTTCAAAATTAGTGAATTAGGTGAGCTCACATATTTCCTAGGTATGCAAGTGATTTATATAGATGCAGGGATGTATTTAATTGAGAGAAGATACGTTCAACAACTACTTCACAGGTTTAGAATGGAGAACACAAAGCTTGCAAGTACACCCTTGGAAATGAATCACAAGCTAAGTGTGTATGAAGATGAGCAGATTGATTATCCTAAAGAGTATCAAAGTTTGGTTGGTAGCTTGATATATTCTACTCACACAAGACCAAATATATCCTATAGTGTGGGAGTTCTTAGTTAGTTCATGCACACACCTAGAAGACCACACATGGATGCTAGAAAGAGAGTACTCAAGTACCTCAAAGGAAAACTTAATGAAGGCATCTTCTATCCTTACTCCTCAAATTTGGATATCAAAATCTATTCAGATGCAGATTGGTCAGGAGCAAAGGATGATAAAAGGAGAACATCTAGATACTTAGCATTTGGAGGTTCAAATTTTTTTTTTTAAAGTGCCAAGGAGCAACGAAAGGTTGCCTTATCTTCAACTGAAGCAGAGTTGTTGAGCCCATACGTCATATTGGTCAAAGTCAACTACAATCAAAGTCAAAAGGTCAAAGTCAAACTAGTCAAAGTCAATCGGTGCAAAGTCAAAGTGCTAAGGTGCAGGTGTCAAAGTGCACAGGTAGTGCACAATTAATTGTCCAGAAAGGGTAAATTGGAGAAAGTGGGTTGTAGGTTGCAGAGGTATTTCTCTAATTTCCCTAAGGTTCAAAGTGTTTTTAAAGTATTTTGGAAGGTTCAGGTGAACCCTCTCTTATGTGCAAAACTGAAGACTTAAAAGGAAAAATATGTGAAGGTATGTGAAGCGGCAACGTACACAGAAGTGAAAGTATGGATCCCCAATTAAAATTTTTGGTTTTAGTCTAAAGTCACTACAGGACAAAACAGGGAGTCGTTGGCTGCCACTTGTGAAGACAATCGTGGGACATCAAAGTGAGCACCAAGATACTCTTGCAGTTAGGAGCTTACGTGAATCGACACGCTAAAACTCAAGGCAAGGACCATTCTTGGACCATCCTAAGTGTAAGCAAGTGTGAGCATAGTCTAGGTGGAGCAAGAGAGAGTGTGCAAGAGACACACAGTGTGCGATGCAGAGAAGTGAAGTGCAAGGTGTGCATGAAGAGTGACCAAGGAAGTGTGCAGAGGAGTGCTAAGCTTGTCCCCCAAGGATCCTAAGGTCTTACTGAAGTGTGTGCATGCCGACAGAAGGTATCCATCCCTCCCCCTTAGTGGAAGCTTGGTGCAAGGTGTGCACAAGAGCAGGCTTGTAGAAGGTGGAGGTTTGGTGCAGAGGAGGCCAGCAGCAACAAGTCCCTTGGGTATTAAGTATATTGTAATTGAGCACTCTATGGGATTTTGCATAGAAGCATTGGTTGTATTGTGCTTCAACCTTGTATTTGTCTTACTGTAATCAATTGAAAGAGGCTTCCAATGTGTATTTTCTCTTCTGGTCTTCCCCTTTTCTCCTACAAACACTCAAATCCCTTCTTGTCTAAGAATCCCCCAACAAAATTTGGCATGGCGGGTGGGACTTCCAAGGAGATTTGAGCCTAGGAGAAACCAAGTGCAAAGTATAGAAGAGATCAAGTGTCGATAGTACTACAGTGCTACTTCATCAACCAAAAGGTAAATATCCTTATCAAGTGTCTCATATTAAGTGGACTATGAGCAGGTCATGACCGCAACCGGGTCCCAAACATTGAGGGTCACCTGCAAGCAAACAAGAAGGAAGGTTGTTAGAAGATCCTCCAGTCCACTATCTTCAACCTCATCAAAAAAGAGCATGGCAAGACAGGTAGACTTGGAAACCTTACTCTCAAGATTAAATATAAAATTTTCTTCTTTCAAAGGCCTAGCTCAGGAGGATCCAGATGAGCACATTAGAAGATTTTTGGCACTATGCAAGACTAGAGGTTTAATGGGTAGGGAGGATGCCTTTTTGATACTCTTCCCTGCCACATTAGAAGGATTAGCAGATAAATGGTTCAGCCAGTTTGCAGAGAACCATTTTAAAACTTGGGATTTGATGAAAGATGCATTTAAAAATAAATTCCAGCATGGGAATATGCAGAGATCATCATAGAAGAACTAGAAAATTTGAGATTGGGTCCAGGTGAAAAGTTCTCAGAGTTTGTGACTAGGGCCAAGGCACTAATGGCTAAATTGCCAGATCCACCACATGATTTTTTTGTTAAGAAATGGTTAGCAAAGCCTCTACCAGTGGCCACCCAATGCAAAATAAAGGAATTAGTGTTACCTACAGCCTCCATAGAGGAGTTCATCAACACAGCTACACGTCTGGAGCAGATAAGGCAACAGTATGGAGCTACTTCTTCTCAGTTATCATATTCCATAGAAATGGAGGATCAAGTAATCCAGCTAAGGAAGGAGTTGGAGGGCTTAAAAAGAAATAAGCCCCACAGAGAGGAGGAGAATGTTGTAACTCAGTTGAGAAGGGAGATTGAAGCATTAAAGCTCCAAAAGGAGGAGGAGGCCCAAGCAGAGGAATTGGCTCAGCTGCGATAGGAGTTGCAGGAACTCAAAGGAGGTGGCATCAAGAGTGGACTTTGGCGTTCCATGTGCAGCAAACAAGGTCATATAGTAAGTGAATGTCCTCTGTTAAGTGTGACTTGCCAATTATGCAGGAAAGCTGGTTATGAGGCCCAAGAATGCCAATCAAGGGGATTAACTGCAACAACATATTGGACCCAAGGAGGACCCCTGCCTCCAGCAAATGTAATGGCGGCTGCACCCAATCAAGGTAACACTTACAACCCTAGACAGAGGAATAACTTTGCAAATGGGCCTAGAAGGCCAATCATTTGTTTCAGATGTGGAGAATGTGGGCACTATCAAAGTAGGTGCACTCTACCAAAAAATGCCCCTCCTTGCAGAAACTGCCCAGAGGCCAGAGACCACTATACAAATTGTTGTCCTAAGAATCAAGCCTCTTCATCCGAGCCCCATATTCAAATGATTTCTGTACACAAAGAAGAAATGTTGGATCAGGTCAATGAGCCATCACCATCTACTAGGGTGGTGCAGCTAGAAGAAATAGACTCTTTTACAGTGTAGACAAGAAATAAAGGAAAGGCTTAAGTAGATGTAGCTCAACAACCAAGAATTGATGGATTGAACAAAGACAAAGAGATATCTGGAGACAAAACCACTGCATGTGCAAATACTAGGCAAAAAGGAGATCCCATATATACCAATGATGCCATTGGGCATGCATTCAACAGGGTGTTGATATATTTAGGTAGTGATGTGTGTGAACACACTAGGACCACCGGGGCACTTCTTCCCTCTTTAGGAGGTTTTTTTCCCCCGGCTTGTATATACGCCTATTGCCCTAATGGGCTACTTATCTTTGTACATTCTCTAGTAATACATTCAGTATTGTGTGTTTGTGCTCCAAGCTTCTTCTTCTTCCTTGTGTTGTTCGCGTGCTTCCGCAGACGTCTATCTCCAACAATTGGTATCAGAGCAGGTTGTCGCTTCTTCTAGGGTGCCGTCGACACTCCTCCGTTTGCAGTCTCAAATTCGCATGATATTTGATGAGCATACTCAGGGTGTTTCCACTGCTTTGCTCTATGGTGCCGAAATCGCGATTTGAGCTCGTTTTGGCCTGCGAACGCACTATCATAGTGCTTGTGCAGGCTATTTCGTCCTTTTGTGCCAAAGGTATATACCGATTTCTGTTCGCCAGTTTAAGCATCTCGAAGTCTGCTAGAGGTCTAACAGAACTCGTCTGGGTAGTTCCGTTCAACTTTTTGAGATACAACCAATTTTCTGCATCAAGGTATTTTAGTCACCAGCCATGGCTGAAAGCAGTGATGTATTCCGTATGTTGGCTGTTGAGGATAAGTTGGATGGTACCAACTACCCATTATGGGCTTATATGATGTGACATGTACTGGTTGCAAAAGGACTGTGGAACATTGTGTAGGGTGTTGAAAGACGTCCTGTTACACCTGCGACTACAATTACTACAAATACAAGTGCTAGAGATGCTGGAGTTGATGAAGATGGTGTCGAAGATGATATTGTGCAGATTCCTGTTCGTGCTGCTGTTTCTGTTGCAAATTCGTTGGGATGGCAAAGATGCCCAGGCACATGCATTGATAGCTTTGTCTGTCAAACGTGCCATTATTCCTCACATACGCTCTTGCAAAACAGCTAGGGATGCTTGGGATACACTTACCACATTGTACCAAGCTAGGAATGAGGATCATGTTGCTTATCTCCGAAAACAGTTGGAGAGTGAGCACATGAATGAAGGTGATTCTATGGACAGTTTCCTAACAAAGATCAAAGATTTGAAGGAACATTTGATTTCTGCTGATGAGGTTATACCAGATAGCTCACTTGTGCAGACCGTTCTGAATGGTCTTCCTGACTCATATAAGAGTTTTGCTTCTACTCTTCGGTTGATGATGAACGGCAATCAAAATGCCTTATCATTTGAGGAGTTAGTCTCTGTTCTGTTGCAAGAAGATCAGTCCAGGCAGAATAGGTCCATTATGCGAGTTGCAGATCAAGCTTTCCTGGCTAGTCAGAAGGGCAAAGGAAAATGGAGCTCTTCTACTAGTAAGCAGAAATCTGCAAATGCTGCACATTCAAAGAACCAAGACAAAGATGAGAAAAAATCAGAAAAGCAGAAATTGTTTTGTAAGTACTGTAAAGGCAATTATCATATCATAAAGAACTGTCCAAAATTGGCTGCTAAAGAGGCAAAGAAGAAAGAGGCTGGAATGGTTGTTGCAGAGGCCTCTACACCAAAAACAGAGTCTGCAAATCTTGTGTAGGAAGAAGAATGGGCGTTTACTACTGTCTGTAGTTTTGACCCATCTTCTCATGATCAGTGCATGTCTGCAGTAGACTCAGATGTTTGGTACTTTGATAGTGGGGCGACCAAACATATTACCTCGCAGCATAGTTTCTTCTCTTCACTCGAGCCTGCCCCTACAGGGAATACTGTTACATGCGCCAACAACTCCTCTTATCCTATTATGGGAGTTGGTAAGATCATTTTGACTACTGCTGATGGTAGTTCTTTCACTTTGTCAGATGCTTTATTTGTGCCAGGGATCAAAAAGAATCTGTTATCAGTTTCTGCATTAGCCAAGATTGTCTTGGTTGTGAAATTTGTTGATGACAGGTGTACAGTTCATGATCTCTCAAATGGCGATGTGATTATTTCTTCTAGCATTTTATGTCGTGGGCTGTATAAGCTCATAGACTATGAAAGATCTGTGAATGATTCGGCATGTGTAGTTCAAGATTCTCAGGCTATGTCAGATGCAAAGCTTTGGCATGCACGCTTTGGTCATCTGAATTTTGCTAGTTTGCTATGCCTGCAAAAATCTAAAATGGTGTCCTCTTTGCCCAAACTTGAGGCACCTAGAAAACATGTTTGTGAAGGCTGTATTTTGGGCAAAATGAAGCGTTCTTCCATTCCAAAAGATGGTTCAGTTCAGGCTACGCAGAAATTGTAGCTTGTACATAGTGATGTCTGTGGTCCTATGCAAACACCCTCTTTTGGAAATTATCTTTACGTCGTGACTTTCATTGATTATTTTTCCAGGCATGCACGGGTATATCCACTCAAAGCAAAGTCCGAAGTGTTCATGTGCTTCAAACAGTTTTTGGTTTTGGCTGAAAATCTGTCAGCATGTAAAATGGGCACCCTCCGTTCTGATCGAGGGGGGGAATATATGTCTTCATATTTTAATGCATTTGTGGCTGAACGTGGGATAAAACACCAGTGTACAGTGCCGTATACACCTCAACAGAATGGAGTTGCTGAACGGAAGAACAGGTCTCTCATGGAGATGGCGAGGTGTATGGTCAAGAGTCAGGCTTTACCTCATAGTTTGTGGCTTGAGGCTATCATGTGTGCAGCATATGTACTGAACAGGTGTCCCACTAAAGCGTTGTAGTCTATCACTCCATATGAGGCTTGGCATGACCGCAAGCCATATGTTGCTCATCTGCGTGTTTTTAGTTGTTTGGCATATGCATTAGTGCCTGAACAACATCGCAAAAAATTGGATGATAAGGCAGTAAAATGTATTTTTGTTGGGTATAGTTCTAAAAGTAAAGGCTATCGTCTGTATCATCCACAGACTAAACACATTCTGGTTAGCCGTAATGTTGTCTTTGTGGAAGATGCTATTCAGCCATTGCTTTCATGTACTAAAGAGACATCTGTTAGCTCCAAAGACATGTATGATACGTTGATGCCTCTTTTTACAGGTGGACAATCTAGTGCTGGTTCTAATGAGGCAACTTCTCAGCCTTTGCAGGTTTCATATGATGATGCAGATCATTCTATTTCTGATGCAGATTTACATGATGCACTTGTTGATGAGAGAGCTGATATTGAGCAGGCAAAAACTATGCCAAGATGGCTGGTGCAGACTTTGCGTGACAGCAAATTAGATGCACCTTTGTCATATCGTACTCGTTCAGGCTCTCATAGTGCCTCCTTTGCATCAGATTGCTATGCTATGGCTGCGTCTAGTCTCTGTGATGAGAATGAGCCTGTTTCTTTTGATGAAGCACAGAATTCAGAAAATTGGATGGCTGCCATGCAATCTGAATATGATGCTATAATGAAGAATGGTACATGGTCTTTATGTGACTTGCCTCCTGGCAAGAAGGCCATTGGCACTAAGTGGGTATAGAAGCTGAAGCGTAAACCTGATGGTACAGTTGACAGGTATAAGGCTAGGCTTGTTGCAAAGGGTTATGCGTAGGAAAGAGGCATTGATTTTGATGAGACCTTTGCACCTACATGCCGTATGACTACTGTTGGGAGCATTTGTGCACTTGCAGCCCATCATGGTTGGAATGTACATCAGTTGGACATTAAAACAGCATTTCTGAATGGTGACTTGCATGAAGAAGTGTATGTTTTTTAGCCTCGTGGCTTTGTGCAGAAAGGGCATGAAAACCAGGTGTGGAGGTTAAAGAAGGTGTTATATGGTTTAAAGCAAGCACCACGTGCTTGGTATGAGAAGATACATGCCTATCTGATTGCACATGGTTTTGAGAACAGTCCAACTGAAAGCACCTTATATGTTAAGCGTGCTAATGATGTGCTTCTGATCATTGTTATCTATGTAGACGACATGCTGCTCACTGGTCCTATTGAGAAGCATATTGCTGATTTTAAGGCTGATTTGCATGCCTCATTTGAGATGTCTGATTTGGGGCATTTGCATCACTATTTGGGCATTTAGTTTATGCAAGTTGATGGTGGAATGGCTTTGTGTCAAATGAAATATATTGACACATTATTGCAGCGTTTTGGCCTTGAAGACTGTAAGCCTATTGCCACTCCTATGGAGACAGGTTTACAATTGAGTCTTCATGATGTTGGAGATGCATTTGATGTTGTTCTCTATCAGCAGGCTGTTGGATGCTTGATTTACTTATGCATTACTCGGCCAGATATTTAGTTTGCTATCTCACAGATGAACAGGTTTATGCATTGCCCAGGAGTCACGCATTGGAAGGCGGTTAAGCGCATCTTCCACTACTTGAGTGGTACTTGGCTACTTGGGTTGTTTTATCCCAAGGGGGGATCACTACCGCCAGATTTGCATGCTTTTTCTGACTCAGATTGGGCTGGTTGCTATGACACTCATATGTCCACTAGTGGTTTTTGCTTCATGCTTAGTAGCTCATGTATATCTTGGTTGAGCAAGAAGCAGCCTACTGTGGCCACTTCCAGTTGTGAGGCTGAGTATAGGGCAGCTTTCACAGCGACTGTTGAGTGTGTGTGGCTCAGATGCCTTATGGCTGATTTGGGTGTTGGCCAATCTTCTGCCACCACCATCTTCACTAATAGTCAGAGCGCATTGGCAGTTGCGAGGAATCCTGTGTTCCATGCTCGCACTAAGCACATTGAGGTGAATTATCACTATGTTAGGGAGAGGTTCTCTGCTGGGGAGATCAGCTTGGCATATGTGCCCACATAGGAGAACATTGCAGACCTTTTCACGAAGGCTCTGCCTAGGGAGAAGTTTGAAGCTTTTCGCAAAGCTTTGGGCTTACTTCCTTTTGTGGAGTGATTTCCACATAGCTTGGCACTTCCTTATACATGAGTGAAAGCTCCTTGTTCACTGCATCACTCCCACGGGGGATTTGTTGATATATGTAGGTAGTGATGTGTGTGAACACACTAGGACCGCCGGGGAACTTTTTTCCCTCTTTAGGAGGTTTATTTCCCCGGCTTGTATATACGCCTATTGCCCTAATGGGCTACTTATCTTTGTACATTCTCTAGTAATATATTCAGTATTGTGTGTTTGTGCTCCAAGCTTCTTCTTCTTCCTTGTGTTGTTCGCATGCTTCCGCAGACGTCTATCTCCAACATAGGGCTCAGGAGGAATTTGGTAAGTCAATTGGAGCCCATGCTCTTAAGGAATCAGAGGCTTCAAAGCTTCTCAAATCCATGAAAAAGGAGGTTAGTATTTTTTATTTAATAAAGATGGATGGGAAATTCAGGTCAGAACTATTGCAGATAATTAATGAGGCTTCCACTACAAGTTTGGTAGCAAAGACTGCTGTTTTACATAAAGGAAGAAGTGTAGGGTAAGCACCCCTTACAGATTATAAAAGTCCTCGGCTGATAGTATCTATCAAAGGTCATGAATTTCAAGGAGTTATTGTGGATGGTGGTTCTAGCATTAACTTGATGCATGAACATACCATGGAAAAGGTTGGACTCCACCCTTCAAGGCCTGCAAATTTCACTGTTACTTTGGCAGATCAGACCAAAGTAAGGCCCTTGGGAGTGATCCCAAAAGTTCCACTTGAAGTACAAGGTAGTCTATTCATTCTGGATTTTGTGGTTTTAAGATTGCCCCAGGTTGAAGGAGGATTTCCCTTCTTAATTGGAAGACCATGGCTGAGACATGCAAGTGTCATTCATGATTGGGGCAAGGACACTATGTGGGTAAAGAAGAAAGGGCAAGAGCTGACACAGATTCATTTAGAAGAGGGCCCAGACAATCAAGGAAACACCAGCATGATGCAAACAGTTGGCATTTGCATGGAACCAGAATCAGAGGATCAACCCCAAATAGATTTCAAGGAAGAAGAGGATATTCTAAATTGGATCCAAGCAGGCAACTCTTCCTCTTGTTTTGGAATTTTTCTTAATAGTTCTTGCACGATTGAAGGATATGATGAGGATGAGGAAAAAGTCCAGGTTGATGGATTGGGAGAGCCCGTCACAGACCACAGAAGGGGCAGGAAGACACCCCTCAAATACAACTTGGAGGAGGATATGACAACCACAAATAAGGAAGTTAGTAAAGCTAAAGGCAAGGTAAAAGATTCTAGTCAAGAGTGTTCTTTCCCAATTCAAGAAATACCTGCAGGATGGATGTAGGACAAGGAGGAACACATTGCAATCCAAAATACACCTGCTTATGAGGAAATGCACGAAAAGCTAATGGAAGAAGACAAGGAAGGAGATGAGCACAAAGATAATATGGTAGAGAGAAATCCTGTCAAAGAATACAATTAGACACTCAAGACAATAATCGGCCAGTTTTGGTGGCCACTTGGTTGTGGAGCCACCCATGGCTCCTTGAAAAGGTAAGATCATTCTTGAACCATTATACAGATGTTTTTGCCTGGCATTATAAAGACTTAGAAGGAGTGCCTGCAAATTATGCAGAGCATAGAATCCCTCTGGTTGATGGAGCCAAACCCATAAGAGGGAAGAGTTATAGACTTAACCCAAAGTATGCTGAAGCTGTCTATGTGGAAATACAGAAGATGGAGGATGTAGGAATCATCATTCCTGTGGAACACTTAGAGTGGCTCTCACCTATGGTTATAGTACCAAAGAAGAATACCAATAAAATTAGAATTTGTGTTGACTTTAGAGCACTCAACAAGGTGACCATTCCAGATGGTTTCCCAATGCCTTTTGTAGAGCAGGTCATTGAAGAAGTGGCTCGACATGCATTATATAGCTTTATGGATGGATTTAGTGGCTATAATCAAATATCAATACACCCAGAGGATCGTGAAAAGATTGCTTTTATCACACCTTGGGAGAACATATGTGTATGTAAAGATGCCATTTGGGCTCAGAAATGCTCCAGCCACATTTAACAGAATGGTCAATCTCATTTTTGGCCCCTTATTGCTGGAATTACTTAGAATCTTCATGGATGACTTCTCTTCGTTTTCAGGTTCTCAGAAGGAGACTCCTTTAGATTGTTTGGACCATCACTTGCGACAGTTGCATAATGTTTTCAAGAGATGCAGGGAGACTAAGCTAAAGCTCAATCCAAACAAATGTCATTTCCTTGTGATAGAAGGAACTTTCTTAGGACATGTGGTGTCGGCTAAAGGTATGGCCCCAAATCCTCATAAAATCATTTCTATATTAAAGTTGCCTAAACCTAAATCTCCTAAAGAGATTCAGAGTTTCTTGGGGCATACTGGATACCACAGAAGGTTTATAAAAATGTATGCAGAGATAGCCAGGCCACTGGCTAGACTTACAGGTAAAGAAGTGCCCTTCAAATGGGAAGAGGAAGAAGAGAAGGCTCTATCAGACATTAAGGTCTAAATTGGTGGCTGCACCAATTCTTATCACTCCAGATTGGTAAAAAATTCTTCAGTGCATGTTAATGCCAGTGCATATGCAGTAGGTGCAGTATTGACTCAACATAGTGAAGAATTCAAACTTGAGAGGCCTATTCAGTATGCTAGTAGAATCTGGACTAAAGCTGAAAAGAATTATAGCACAACTGAAAGGGAAGATCTAGCAATGGTTCTTGGAGTACAAAAATTTCGTCATTATTTGCTAGGTGTGAAGTTTGTCATCATCACTGATCATCAACCACTCAGGTATTTACTGAATAAGCCACAAGCAATTGGGAGGATATGGAGGTGGCTACTTTTGTTCCAGGAGTTTGATTTTTTGGTAGTCCACAGACTAGGTAAAGAAAATGTTATGGCAGATCACCTATCCAGGATCAATATGATGGATCAAGCTAGTGGAGTCAATGATGATTTTCCAGATGCTAACCTGTTCGCTGTGCAAGCCCAAGGTTGATATTATGATATCAAGAATTTCATTAAAACTGGTGTGTATCCTGAAAAGGCTAGTGCTATGCAAAGGAAGAGACTACTAATCAAGAGTAGACCGTATACCTTCATTGAAGATAAATTATATAGACAGGGAAAGAACGACAGGTTTAGGAAGTGCTTGGAAGAAGAAGAAGTGAGGGAAGTCCTTCAATCTGCACATGAAGGAACAGGTGGTGGGCACCTTCCAAGGCATATTATGAGTCAGAGGATACTGGATGCTGGTCTATGGTGGCCTACACTATTTAAGAATGCAGATGAATGGGGAAAGGCATGTGACGTTTTCCAGAGGTGTGGACCTAGGCCAACAAAGCAGAGGCATAACCCCTTGATTATTTCCACTTCCTCGCAACCATTTGAGAAGTGGGGGCTAGATTTTGTAGGGCCCATCTACCCTCTGTCGATTCCTAAAAGAGAGAAGTATTTACTGATAGCCATAGACTATGCGACGAAATGGGCTGAAGCTATTGCATCACCTGACTGCACTGCCCAAACTGTTGCTGATTTCATTTACAATAGCATCATTTGCAGGTTTGGATGTCCACTTGAAATAAGGCCTTTCCTTTCAGCGTCTCTAACTCCACAGCACCCCAGTTCAACATTATTTTGAAGAGGAAGGAGGCACATGATCGAAATCTGTGGAACAACAACATAGAGCCAAGCATGCTAGTTCTTCTCCATAGACCTCATCTTCAAACACAAGTGAGAGGAAAATGGCTTCCAAACTAGGAAGGACCTTATCGATTCAAAACAATGTTGAACTGGGGTGCTGTGGAGTTAGAGACGCTGAAAGGAAAGGCCTTACCACTGATCAGCAACATATCAAGGCTCAAGGCCTATCATCAACACACTTGAAGAAGTATGGATCACCTGGAACTGCAAAATTTGTCTAGGTTGTACATAGCTTTCTCATCTCATTTTGCTCAGTTTTAGTAGTTTTCTTTATCAATTTCATGCTTGTTCCTCGAGCTTTTAGCAAACCTATAAGGCATTTCGTAACCTCTGCAAAAGTACAATTTTTGGGTAATTTTGGAATTTTTTTCTAGCATTTTTTATCCTTTTCCGATGTCATTTTCTAGCCAAGTAGGAGGAATAAAGGAATCTCTTTGTGGTTTTGAGTACGGAAATTAAGCTAGCCCTGTAGAAAATTTTATGAGAAATTTTTCAGACTTTTTTGGCAATTTTTTTTGGTAATTTTTTGGATTTTTTCTCCAATTTTCTCTATTTTTGGATATTTTCTCAAAAAAAAGGGCCCCCCCTGGAATTTTCGGGTTGAGGGTGTTAAAAAAAGAAAAAAAAAAACCCCTCCTCCTCCCCCCCCTTTTTCCCACCCCCCCGTCTCTCTCCCCCTTCCCCCCCCTCTCCCCTTTCCCTCCCTCGCCCCCTCTCTCCCCCCTCCCCCCGCCTCCTCCCCCCCCCCCCCCTCGCCCCCTCCCCCCCCCCCTCTTTTTTTTTATTTAAACCCTAGTCCAGCTCTCCCTCTCACAACCGGGCGTCGAATTTTCTAGGTATTTCTTTTTTTTATTAATTTTTTTTTAATTTATTATTTTATTTATTTATTTTATTTATTTAGTTATTATTTTTAATTCTTGTACATATTATATTTTATTAGTATTTTATTTATTTATTTATTTTTTAGTTTTTCTCTCTTCTTTTATAAATTTATTTTATTTTTTAATTTTGGTTTCTTTTCCTTTCTTTATTTTTTTCCCCTTCTTTTTTCTTATGTATATACTTCAATTTTTCATCATTCCTAGTCCGTTTTTTTCAGAGCCATTTTTAGGGTATTCTACCGTGCTGAATCCGATTCTTGAGCTCCCTTCTACATTTGAGACTGTCTCTTAGCTGTTTTACCCCTATCCAATTTCGTGTTGACTTCATTTCTACTTGATCTCTGTGTTGCAGCACTCAGTTGTGACCCTGTTACTGCTCTGCATCTATGGCGTCTTTAGCTCCCCAGCAAGATTCATCCATGGCTACCGAGGCGTACTCGGAGCTTTCTCCTTTGGCCCTATCAATTCAGAGGTAGGCCTTCCTTTTCCTATGGCCTCGTCCCATTGTGCCCCTATGGCCTCCACACCCACTGTCCCTGTCGTCAACCTACACCCCACCCCTAGGGCCCCCCCACCCTCTCTCCTCCCCACCACGGTCCACTTCGTCCCTCACGCACCCGTTCCACGCCCTACTCCCCTTTCCACCCCTCCCCATTTCCAGGGTAGTTAGCCTTTTGCGGTTTCCCTTCCCTGCTCTGCTCTCTCTGGTTCCTCGCGGTATAGCCCCGAGACCCTCCCACCTGTTCTCCACCTTCCCGCTGCAGCTCCCCCCACCGCGCCGACGCATTCAGCTGGTTCTAGTGGCCATCCTGGACGCAGCTCCGATATCCATTCCACCTCTTCCGTTCCACGTCCCCCATCGTCATCCATCGTTGACCATAGGGTTTCATCTTCATCCCTATCCATTCACCTGCACTTATCCTTGCCTCCGATCCCACTCATCGATCTACTTTTCGAGGGATGTCTCCGTCAGGCTGGTCTTTGGCGACTAGCCTCCCTCCTCTTATCCGAGGCTGAGGATGCTGACATTCGCACATCGCTTCTTGACTTCCCTCATTTTCCCTCCGGTTTGCTGACCACTGCAGTCGTAGCTGCAGGCATAGGTTCTCGCCTCTCTTCGTTCCATGCTCCACCATCCCTCTACTCGGGGTTATCTCGGGAAGAGACCACAGCATTCTGCATTTCATTATATGGCATCGATGCCATGCCCACATAGTACCACCTCGCCATCCTTCATTCGTTTATTTTCTTCTTCTTATTTCATAGTCCCCTCTCTGACCTTCCGTTGCACGACATCCATATAGCTGACCCACTATTTTGCTTTATACATGGCAGCCCTTATCCCTATGGCACCCTCATGTTCCAGTCATTCCTACTTTGCTCTCTCCAATTCCATGATGCCCTCCACCGTGGCACCCGTTCATTCTCCGTTTATTCTGCCCCAGTTTTGGCTTGGCTCTTTCATATGCCTGGCACACAGACCATAGCATCCAACCATAGTCTTGACCCTTCCCATCCTACACATTCTATTGCCCATTCTCCCCATCCCCCTCCACCACCGGTCGTCGTAGTGCCCACAGCCCCTAGCACCCTTCCGCAGGCATCTACTCCCATGGCAGCCTCCACTCCACCAGCCGCTAGGAGAGTCCGTACACGGTTGATGGATTCTTTTCCTACCTCTATCCCTACCTCGCCCATTCAGTCACCCCCCGAAGCCGGTGCCACATAGCCTCCTGCATCTCCAGCAATATCCATTGAGTCTGCCTCCACCTCCCATCCTCATCACTTGCCTCCTGCTTCTCCCACTTACCCCCAGCCTACCCCGGCCCCACCCCCACCCGCCTCGCAGCCTTCCATCCCTGATAGCCTCAACGACGATCCACCTTTCTTGGGCCTACTTCGTGATGCGAGCCTCGATGTGAGTGATGGAGCCGATGCTGCCCGTCTCTCCCTTGATTCCGTCTCAACGACAGCTGCACTACATCAGGAGTATGCTCTGACGATCGATCACATTCGTGCTGCTGCAGCGGCTCAATGGCAGACATCGCGGGATGCGTTGCAGGCCATGCAGCAGGACAGAGACCGATATCGAGATGAGGCTGATGCTGCGACTCGCGCTCTTATGGAGATCCGCCAACATGCATCCTTAGGCATATATGATAGTCCTGCGTGTCGGTTGGTCCGCCGAGAGCGTGATCACCTACGCAGGCAGAGGAGCAGGATTGCTGCACCGACCAAGGAGGCAGCCATCATTTCACCCACCTCACCCGAGTTACCTCCACCTGTGGATGGGTCTCATTTTCCGCTGATGCCTTAGCCAGACACTCGTACTGTGTCTCTCCCCTAACCTCTAGGCATTCATACCCCCTTGGTTTTCACTAGCTTCCTTTGGTCTGCCCTTGCCTCCTTTTGTTATTGAGGCACAGTTCGTAGGATGCATTTAGTTATCCTTTTGGTTCCGCTGCCATTCATTGGCTCATCCTGTACTTTCTGCTAGGTAGCTCTTTGCCATTCATTGGCACTTCATGTACTTACCATGGACAGAGGTTTCCTTGTATTTTTCTGCTATTATATATGAGATTTTGGTTCTGTGTTCATTGTCTGTTCCTTGTGCATCCTCTGATTGTTTGCTCATCGTTTTATTACTATGTCTATGTACAGGTTGGTCTCTCTCTGGTTGGGAATTTCTTTATTTGCCACCCCTCCCTATTCTCCCGTCTCACTCTTTGCGCTTTTTCATTTTTCTGCTTTTTCCCCAACCCCCCTTCCCTCCAAAAAACACAGCCCCCGCCCCCTTCCCTTCACCCAAACCCGTCCCCCTGTCCCCAACCAACCACTGCTTCCCCCCCTCTATTGCCGACCTCCAAATACATTTCCCATTCTGGTACATCCACATTTCCATATTTTTCACTTTCTGCCATCCTCCATTTATCTCTAAAATTCAATCCTTGGTCCCGTCTCCTATATATCTCTCCACTTCACCCATTCTTTCACCCTTCCTTCCTTCTAACATTCCGCCCTACCCACATTGCTGATTACTCTCTGGTGTTTTTTCTCTGCTTCTCATGGTGGACTTGGTGGCTGCTCTAGTGTCTTTTTGAAGCTTTGCAGATCCATAATCGTGGTGTCCACTATGCTCAGAGTTTTGGTTGTAGCTCTCCGGGACGGAGAGCCAATTAGGTGGTGGGCATCTCTTGAGCCCATACAAGTCATATTAGTCAAAGTCAACTGCAGTCAAAGACAACCATAGTCAAAGTCAAAAGGTCAAAGTCAAACTAGTCAAAGTCAACAAGGTCAAAGTCAATTCGTGCAAAGTCAAAGTGCTAAGGTGCAGGTGTCAAAGTGCACAGGTAGTGCACAATTAATTGTCCACAAAGGGTAAATTGGAGAAAGTGGGTTGCAGGTTGTAGAGGTATTTCTCTTATTTCCCTAAGGTTCAAAGTGTTTTGAAAGTATTTTGGAAGGTTCAGGTGAACCCTCTCTTATGTGCAAAAGTGAAGAATTAAAAGGAAAATGTGAAGGTATGTGAAGCAGCAACGTACGTAGAAGTGAAAGTATGGCCCCCCAATTAAAATTTTTGGTTTTAGTCTAAAGTCACTACACGACTAAACAGGGAGTCGTTGGCTGCCACTTGTGAAGACAATCTTGGGACATCAAAGTGAGCACCAAGATACTCTTGTAGTTAGGAGTGTACATGAATCGACACACTAAAAATCAAGGCAAGGACCATTCTTGGACCATTCTAAGTGTAAGCAAGTGTGAGCATAGTCTAGGTGGAGCAAGAGAGGGAGTGCAAGAGACACATAGTGTGCGATGCAGAGAAGTGAAGTGCAAGGTGTGCATGAAGAGTGACCAAGGAAGTGTGCAGAGGAGTGCTAAGCTTGTCCCCCAAGGATCCCAAGGTCTTACTGAAGTGTGCGCACGCCGACAGAAGGTATCCATCCCTCCCCCTTAGTGGAAGCTTGGTGCAAGGTGTGCACAAGAGCATGGTTGTAGAAGGTGGAGGTTTGGTGCAGAGGAGGCGAGCAGCAACAAGTCCCTTGGGCATTTGGTATATTGTAATTGAGCACTCTATGGGATTTTGCACAGAAGCATTGGTTGTATTGTGCTTCAACCTTGTATTTGTCTTACTGTAATCAATCGACAGAGGCTTCTAGTGTGTATTTTCTCTTTTGGTCTTCCCCTTTTCTCCTACAAACACTCAAATCCCTTCTTTTCTAAGAATCCCCCAACAAGAGTACAGAGGTCTAACTATTGCAAGTCAAGAAGCAATATGGCTCAGGGAGTTGTACTCAGATTTGGGACTTGTAATTTCCAAGACTTAGATACTTCGAGATAATGTAAATTCCATGTATCTAGCTGCAGATCAAATTTTCCATGAAAGGACAAAGCATATAGAATTTCACTATCACTTTGTAAGAGAGAAGCTTATGGCAGAGGAAATTGACATCTCATTTTTTCCCACTAAGCAGCGAATAATAGACATGATGATAAAGTCAATTGATGGGATAAAGCTATTTAAATTCAAATCTATGGTAGGCATTCAACCTATTAGAGAATGAAGAATCAAGCTATTATATTTTATGGAATATTTGGAATGAAGATTTAATGCCTTGAGGATTTTGTGATTTTCATCACTAACACTCATTGTAAATACCATTTCCTATTTTTGTAGCTCCATTTTGTGCAAGCCAAGGAGTCCTTGAGCTTGAGGAGCATTAGAAGTGCCTACCTATCAATTTTCATATTTTTTAGACTCCGTTTGAGCCCTCAAATAGGCCCTGGAACCTAATTTTTAACTAAGCCAGACGCTAGGTTTGAACAGGGCCAAAGCTAGTGAAAAACTAAAAAAACGACTAGAAGGCTCATTTTTGAAGAGAGGAATTTAAAGAATGAACTAAATCTAAAGCAATTGTAATATTTTTTTGAGTAATCAAAGCTTCCATTGTGCCACTCTTTGTTCTACCTATGTGCACGCGCGTGTGTGTGAGTGCATGTGAGTGTGCTTCTCTTCCACCACTTGTGCATCACTTGCTCGAGGTCATCATACCATCCTCATGTCTTCCCTGATTGACAAGTAAAGGAGGTGATGTTTATGCTTGAGCTACAACAACTACATGCCCTGTGAGATTTTGAATTCAAATCTAGGTAATTTCAGTCATGGCAAGCTACCCAAGAGTCTATATAATGACTCACAATGTACACGATAAGTTGATGATAGTTGAAGCAAAACATATACATTGGTGATCGTCTTAGTTCTTCTTCACTATTCTCTACTCCTTCTTCCTCAGAATGAGTCATATTTCAAAGCTTGGTTCTCTCTCTACAGAGCTTTAAATTAAGTAACTAAGCACTCATTTGAAGTTTTAAAGCCATTTAGTCTAGTAGATTCAAAGAAATATCTAGTTGAAAGTTTATGGGTCATTTTTTGCACAAGCCTAAAAAGTCAATGGTACACCCAATTAGTGTCAAGAAAATCTCTCTTTTATTGGCTGGTATAAATTAGGGCTATTATGCATTATAGTAAGCCAACCCTATGTATGACATCCCCCTAAAAGGAATGTTTCCAATTACAGCTGTGCTGGCTTATGTGAGTGTTTAAAGTGGAAGAATTCATCCCAAAATAGATCTTGTGAGCTAGTCAAAGTGCCACTCTATTTCTTTTGTATCGATTGATTCTCATTGATGCTCCAAAGTACTTATTGATTTTTACTGCACTAATCATGTCTACAAGGTATATTTGACGTATCTAGAGAGCCACGGCAAGTCTTGTATTGGTTTGCTCAAACACCTTTATCACTTGGTACCTTAAGATTTCCACCTTAAACAAGCTTCTCAAACTTCTTTCAAGTGGCAGAGGTAGATCCAAGACCCATAGGTTCTTCTACTTCACAATCTAGTGTCATTGATGGAGCTTCTTCTTCAAGTACATTGGTTACTTTTTCTCCACCTACATAGGAGCAACGTAGATGGGATTGAAAAGATGCTCTAGCTCATGCATTGGTTGCACTTTCTGTTAAGCATCATATAGTTCCGCACATTTGTTCTTGCTTTAAATCAAGATAGGAATGAGAGACTCTTGCTTCTTGTATATCGTACATAATGAAGCACGTGTTGCATACTTGAGCAAGCAGCTTGCGGATGTATGTATGGTTGAAAATGAGTTTGTGGATTTGTATGTGACATGCATGAAGGACGTGAAAGAGCAATTGGAAAACATAGATGAGATTGTTCCAGATGCATCACTCATTTCTATATAATTGAAAGGAATACCAGAATATTTTCAAAGCCTTGCCAATACACTCCATTTGGTTGGAAACGGGAATCCCAATATGTATGCATTTGATGAGGTTGTGTCTCTTCTTTTGCAAGAATAACAATCTAGAGTTAATATGAGTGGTTTGGCTGAGGGAACACAATCATTTTCTATCCCACAAAAAGGGAAAAGCAAGTACGATTTAGCTTTGGGTTCATGGAAACCAAAGCCTCAACCTTCCTCTTCCACTCTTTCTTCTAATGATGCTGATTTGCAAAAGATGGAGACAAGAAAAAATTGTTGGAAGGCTGGTCAACTACTATTGATTAGTGTAGAAATCTTGCTTAGTGCAATGAAAAGAAGAAGGAATCCGGCATGTCTATTGCTGAAAATTCTTCAAATGCAAAGAATGATGAAGCCAACATGGCTCAAGGTTTTTGGGCATGTGTTGTTACATGTCATTATGATGCATCATTGCATTCTAAATCTATGGTTGTGAGTGGGGTTGATTGTGATTGGTTCTTTGATGGTAGTGCTTCAAAGCACATAACTTCATGCAAAAGGTTTTTTGCATACTTTTTAGAGATGCTTCTAAAGGAGAACATTCTGTGTGTACTTTTTAGACTAGGAGAAATTGAGCTTATGGCTGTACATGGAGGTGTCATTCTCTTGAAAAATGCATTGTATGTACTCAATACCAAGAAGAACTAGATTTCAGTTTCATTGATGGCCAAAGCTGGACTTTGATGTACACTTTGTTGATGATAAGTGTATGGTTTATTATTTCAGCAATGGTGATATTTTCATAATGTTTAGTACATTATGTAATGGTTTGTATTGGTTGGATACATACAAGAGGGCTAGATCAAATGCCTTGATTGATCATACTTCCTCCATGGCTGAAATGGAGCTTTGCATGCTTCTTTTGTTCACTTGAACTTCAATAGTTTTCTTTACTTGCAAAAGAGGGACATGGCTATTGGTTTCCCAACACTTGAGTCCATTGAAAAGCATGCATGCGAAGGTTGCATTCTTGGAAAAATGCATCATGCTTCTTTTCCAAAAGATAGTCATACACACACTACAAGAAAAATGTAGCTTGTCCATAGTGATGTATGTGGTCCCATCAAGCCTCCATCTTTTGGAAGCATGTACATTTTTCTACTTTCATTGATTTTGCTACTCACCATACATGGGTGTGTCCTATGAAAAAAAAGAATGAGGTATTTTCTTGCTTCAAGGCATTTTTAGCTATGGATGAAACTTTTCTTCAAACAATCTTTTGACTCTATGCACAAATCATGATGATGAATAGATCTCACATGAGTTCAATGCTTTTATTCATGAAAGAGGAATTTCACACCAATGTATGGTGTCATATACACCTCAAAAAAATGGTGTTGTTGAGCATAGAAATAGAACACTACTTGAAATGGCATGATGTATGGTTAAAGGACAACACCTTCCTTACAAGTTTTGGATGGAAACTATCATCTGTGCAAGCTAGTGTTGAATCGTTGCCTTACAAAAGCATTCATAGTCATGAATCCTTATAATGCATGGAATGCACATAAGCCAATGTTTAGTCATATGCACGTGTTGGGTTGTTTGGCATATGCTCTTGTGCCATCACAACAACATCACAAACTTTATGAAAAGGCAAAGAAATGTATATTTTCTGGTTATAATGTTGAAAGTAAGGGATATCATTTGTACCATCCGTTGAAGAACATAGTTATTGTAAGTCAAGATGTGGTATTTACTGAGAATTCAGTTTTCCCTCTACTTGAATGCAAAAAACAATCAACAATTAGCTCATAAGATGTGTTTGATACACTAGCGACTTTGTTCCGAATTGGTGTACTTGATTATGCCATGTAGACCAGTAAAATAGATAAGAAAATACTAAGAAATTCCAACCAAACATGGTTGAAATTTGTCAGCCAAAAATTCTTAGAACTACTAGAAATTTCTAGCACATATGGTTGAACATTTGCATCAAAATATGGATAAAAATGAGCATGGAATTAGCCTACGCATGATATACATGTTGAAGATGTATTATATAATGAACGCATGTCTATCAAGAGTGCACAACGTATGTAAAAGTGGCTAAAACAAACTTTAGAAGACAACAAATCGAGTGCATCTTTACTTAGTAGAACAAGACCAAGCTCTCGCCATGCATCAAATAATTTTGTGGATTATTATCTTACTGCAACATGTAATGAAGAGCCACTTACTTCTGAGGATGCATGTGACAATCCATAGTGGATTAGTGTTGTGCAATAAAAAATGGATTCCATACATAGAAATGGTACTTGGGAATTATGTGAATTGCCATTGGTACAAAGTGGGTTTTCAAGATTAAGAAAAAGTCATATGGTAGCATCAATCACTACAAAGCTAGATTGGTTGCCAAAGGATGTGCACAACAATATGGCATTGACTATTAGAAAACTTTTGCACCCCCTTCATGCTTGAATACCATTCGTACCATGGTTGCACTGTCTACCCAACGATATTGGAAAGTACATCAATTGGACATGAAAATGGCTCTCTTGAATGGGGATTTTCAAGAAGAGGTTTACATGAAGCAAGATCCTAGGTTTGCCATGAAATGGCAAGAGCATATGTTTTGTTGCTTGCATAAATCCTTGTATGGTCTCGCGCAAGCTCCACATGCATGGTATGAGAAAATCCATAAGCACTTGATTGCTCTTGGCTTCACATGTACTCCATTTGAATGCACACTCTATGTAGGTAAAGATGGGGCTGATCTTATTGTGCTTCTTCTTTATGTTGATGACAAACGCTTGACTTGGTCATGTGATGCAAAACTTATAATCTTGACGGCTGATTTGTAGCATAATTTTGATGTCACATATCTTGGTCTTTTGAGCTACCATCTTGGCATCTAGTTTATATCCATTGAGGGGGGAATCATTATGCATCAAGCAAAGTATGTTTAAAAAAATACTTCAATGTTTTGACTTTGAGGATTGTAAGAAAGTTTCTACACCAGTTGAAATAGGATTTAGGTTCTCAATTGAGGATTCTAGTGATGCATTTAACACTTCTGTTTATGAGTAAGCTATGGGATGTTCTATATATGCATGCAACACAAGGCTAGATATATAGTATGCGGTTTTCCAGTTGAGGCGATTCATGCATAACCCTAGCACTAAGCATTGGCAAGTAGTGAAACATGTGTTTAGATATCTCAAAGGCATTTTGACCTTAGGTCTATTTTATGGTAGAAATATTCAGCCATGATTGCATGTTTTTAAAAATATTGATTGGGGTAGTTGTTATGATACTTGCATGTCCACCAGTAGTAATTTCGTTTTCCTTGGAGACTCATGAATATCATGGTTGAGTAAGAAGCAACCTACAGTGGTGACATCGATTTGTGAAGTTGAGTATAGGGGAGTTTTCATAGCTACAATGGAGTGTATATGGCTGAGATGCCTGTTGATGGATCTTTGCATGGATATTAATGCTTCTATGCATATTCTAACTAATAGTTAGAGTGCATTAGTTGTTGCACAAAACCCAATGCTTCATGCATGGACCAAACATATAGAGGTGCACTATCACTATATGAGAGAGTGCGTTCATGCGAGAGATACTGATTTGGAAAATGTGAATACTCAGGATAATGTGGTAGAAATATTCACCAAAGCTCTTCCATGGGAAAAGTTTGAAGCTTTTTGTGAAGCTTTAGGTTTATTGTCTTGTGGGGGCTTATCTCTCACTCCCTTTATGTGTTGTTGGCTGCACTAGAATCTATAAGATAATTCTGCACACAAATAATAGGTTTGGGCAATGGTGGTTGTTGGATAATTCTAGTGCGTTTCTATTCCCAAACACACTAAAATCCCAACAATTAGTGTAGTGCAATCCAAAAAAAGAATAGACTAGAGACTTAGTAGCAATATAGAGTGAATATAATTTTTATATTATGGTTTCAAAATACAATGCTTTGTATACACAATTTAGATATCTCTATGGTTCAATCTCTTTTTTGCTCTGTTTCTTCCCTATCTGATCTCTCTCTCTCTATGGGATTCCAATCGTCATATGAATAGTACATACCCGTTACATGGTCTATCGGTTGAAGCCACTGAAAGTTTAATCCACCCTTTTTACAAAATATATAAATTAGATTTACAAAATATCCACACCAGTGATAGCGTAATAGTGGCACACCTGGTGGACTCAAACCCAAAAGACTAGGAATAATCCATATTAGATGAAGGATTATTTATCTTACTTAAATCATAAAGAGACTCATCAAAATCTTAACAAAGACTAGAAAATCCAGAATCAGTAATTTCCCAGTAAACATCTTCATCAAATTCTGATGAGGTTGGGGAGTTCAGGCTGGGCTTCGACTTTAGCTTTCAAAACCAACTTTTGGTTTTTCTAAGAAATCAAGCATAACAGCATATTCTTCCTCATTATGTAACTATATTTGTTGTAACTCTTCAATCTAATGAGTTTATCTTACTTCTATATCAGTAATATGTTTCTACAATTCTTCTTTATTCTACAACAAACAAGAAATTTATATCTCTTTATCAAGGAGCATTTGAACATTATCAGTATTAGCTTGATGAGCCTCCTGTAATTGAACTTCTAATTCTTTACTCACATTCATCTTTGCCATAGCAACATGGAGACTTTTAGTTAAAGAATTCCATTCTATTGGTAATGTAGCAGCTTGATTCTACAAATCATCCTTATCTGCATGAACGGATCCAAGTTCTTCTTTGATTGCTGCCAGTTGCTTAGTCATTTCCTAATTATCTTCAGTTATGTAACTCTACATTTTGTTGCTTGTAAAGCACCAACTAAGCATATAATTGATCTAACTGAGGTTGAGCTGACAATTGCAAAGTTTGCTCCTTCTCCATCTGAATGGATCATAATACTAACAAACGAGCAACATCCGAAATGGTACTACATTGTACTTGATAATCCTTAAAAAGCTAGGGATAGATAATTGAAGAACAATTTATGGTAGGTAACTATACTTTACCTACTTGATTTCTCCATGGATCAAGGTTTCTGTTATTGAATAAAGGGAAACAAATTGAAGATGAAGGTTAGAACTGCAAGCATTGGTCCATTTCAGTTCATCCTAATGTTGAAGGCTGAGAATCTTGATCCTACTACAAATTTTGTGGAGAGTTAACATGCTAACTGCCTATTGGGGATTGTTGTGCTGATGGATTGGGAAATCCAATTTTCCCTTGAGCTTCATAACTCCTCTGTTGTTGTTTTTGTTGCCTTTGTTGTTGTTGTTGCCCACGTTGTTGTTGCCCACCAGATCCTTGGTTGTGTGTAGGTTGTTGCTGAGGTTGCCGTTTTAGACTATTGCATGTCATATCTTGTTGCTCTTGTTATCGATGGGCAACCTCATTCTCAGTTCTCTATTTCTATTGTTGGGCGTCAACAGCTAGGAGAGCCTCCTCTTGCTGCCTTTGTCAAAGCTCCTCCTCTATTTTCTATTGCATTCTTCATTTCCATTCTTCTTCCACCTCGTGCATAGTTTCTTGTACAATATGGACTCGAGCTCGCATCCCCACATTCAAAGGGTCCAGCAGGTCTTGTACTACTCTTTTACTCTATTTCTTACCTTTCTAAAGGAAAGCTTCTTCATCCATCACAATGAATTATCACAATCCATGCAAAGGAGTTGCAAGTACGAGCAAAGTCAATAACACACCAAGCTTTGTATCCAGTTGTTGGGGCTTGTGAGTAGGTTTGGACAATCAACACACTTCTTTCTTTATCCATCTAAACATAGTTTTAGCCCAACTCATATGGCCCTCTACTACTTCAACATCCTTCATTAACAAATATAGTGTCTAAGAAACACCATAAGGCTTGGTCTACATGAAAACTGCTAATGTATCCAAGCGCAATCCAAACTTCCACGAATTCATGTTTGTGGAATTTGGCATACTTGTATTCACGTGAACATGCATGACCAAACATGCACTCCATCTCTACTATCAAGGCTAACTCTAATGGTGCACTAATGCCTTGATGACTAAGATGCAATTGAGTTGTAATGTATCCTGGGTCAATCACGAGGCAAGTGAATTCTCCAATACCTTATTGGATAAAAGCGAGTTGATCACTAGCTATTGGAGTTGATCACTAGCTATTGGAGTTGATCGTGACATGGCTGCATGAAAGAATTGATCATGGGATGGTTTGGTATACTAGGCCATGGAGTTTGCACATACTACAACAATCCTTGATGTTGAAACCAGTCAACATGCAGCTACATTAAGTGATCAAGGATCACTAATGAGCTCATGTCTATTAGCTCGAGGGTATTGCATAGCATGATGCCTATCTTATTAGCTAAAATAGGAAGCGAGCAAAAGCATAATTGTAAAAAAGTGCAAGTAAAATTGAAGATAAACTAACCCAAGGCTTAAATAAGATAGAGCAATGCCATTCACAAGTAAAATCGTGAATATTTGCATGTGCACAATTCAACATAGAGGGCTTTTAATGTTGCATGCAAATTCAATACTACTGAGTGAGGTGAAAGATTTGCTATCGCTGTCGAATGCCACCTTACACATGAAATCATGATGCCTTTTATTCAATGTGTGACAACTTGCCACTTTATTCTAAAAATATATACACTATATATGACTACTAGCCCCAACTCTAATTGCAATAAGGCTATAGCTTGGACCCATTAGTTGGAGTCTGTAAGATCTCACCTACTAGTGTGGCTAGCTGAAACATACCAGGACCAGTTTATTTATGGATCTGAAAAAGGACCTGTCCATTGTAATTTGAATTTTCCTGCTTGTCTCTTCATTTTGGAATTAAAGAATAGGAGTAAATAAAGTGACAAAAAAATAGGAGTACGTAATTGTCTATCATGCCAACAACTTTGCCAGTTTTGGACTACTTGCATGAATAAAAAACTATTACAATGATTTTCTTCAAGTTGTCATAGTGTATCAATCCAAAAGTCTACTGAATCTTCTAGTAAAATCTATTCTAAACCGCAATCCATAGATCGGGAACATTAACTTCCATAGGTACTATGACTTCCAAACCGTAAACAAGTTTAAAATGTGGTATTCTTCTAATTTATTTGGACACTCCAAAAGGAACATTTGTAGCATAGTTAATAAAACTTTGTTGGTGCTTCATGCCAATCCATTGGTAGGAGGATAATATGGGCAACTAAATCTATGCTCAGTCCAAAAATAGTTAGTGATAAACTTTACAAGTTGGTTGAGGAAATGAGTACCCGAATCCAAAACTAGCTCCAACAAAAGACCTTATCGAGGGAATAAATTATGTAATTAACATGGTAGCTACACTATGCATAGTTGAATGATGCAAACACGAGGATTCAGCCCAAAGCGTATAGTAGTCTCTGCAAGTCAAAATAAAAGTTTTATTGAAAGTATATGGAGGCGAGATTGGACCAATAAAATCCAAAACCCATTTTTCGAAAGGCTCAAGAGGTAAGATGGGTTGCAAGGGGAATCAATGAATATCATGGGGTTCAGTCATACACTGACCTCACAATGTGTTTGTCAACATCCTTATGCATACTGTACCACCGTAATCCACTATGTAAAATTTTATGCATTGTTAACTCCCTACTGAGAGGACCACCACACATACCAAAATGAGCTTCTATAATGACTACTAAAACTTCATGTGGTGGCACACACCACAGCCAAATACCCATAATATCCTTATAGTATAGTTAAGTGAGAATAATGGTAAATCTACGACTATAGAATGCTGGCTTCTTTCGAGCTATAGATTGCAAGTGAGATGGTGGAACATCATTGCCAAAAAAAACGCATTTCCTCATACTAGGTTGGCAAACCTAAATTTGGCTCAGATTGATATGCAATATGGAATAAGTCTACATCAAGGAAAGAGTCATCTATGCCATAAGGGGGCTAGTAATTATCTAATTGAGACAAGAAGTTAGCAATAATATGAGAAGAGCCCGGGTGATGGACTACATCATAAACAACTTCCTATAAAAGAAGCACCCATCGAGCTAAACTTCCCATCAGATTTTGTTGTTTAACTAAATAAAGCAAGGCAAAATGATCCAAATGAAAAGTAAAGGCATGACAAAACAAATAATGCCGAGCTTTTTGATAGAATAAATAAGTCCAAGACATTCTCATTCAATGATCAAATAGTTTTTCTCTACAATTGTCAATTGTTGACTAACATAATAAATCGAGCAGAACCATGATCTACCTAACTTCTATATCAATATGGCTCCAATAGCAATATCCAAAGCATCGACAAAAACATGAAATGGTTGTGACCCGTCGAGGGCTTGCACAACAAGTGCTTGCATGATTAATGTTTTTAATCTATGGAATGCCATATCACTCTCTAGAGTCCATTGAAATTCGGAATGCTTGACATGGGCCAAAGCATTCAATGGCATTGCAATATGGGCCAAATATCATAAATGGCATCCATGCCACCAAATCTAGCTTAAAAACATGGGACTTCTTTCGGAGTACATGGTGGGGGTACTTGTAAGAACACTTTGACCTTGTTTAGATCAAGTTCAATCCCTTGATGGGAAATGATATGCCCTAATAACTTTCATCATTTAACACCAAAGACTGATTTGGCCGGAATTAGACTCAAAATTGAACTTAGTGGCACTTCATAAAACATAGATGTAACTTCACTAAATGATCTATTTGATATCCAGAGACTGAAAAATCAACTAGAAATATACACATATAACTTGTCAAAAAAGGGGAAAAGATCTACTGCATACAACATTGGAATGTATGGGGTGCATTTCATAATCCAAAACACATTATGGTACAAGAAAACACACCCCAATTTTTAAGGAATGCCGTTTTATGGATATTAGATTCCAACATTTGGACCTCATTATAGCTACTCAACCCATCCAGAAAAGAGTACATTTCCCTACCCGTCACTTCATCCAACATGGTGTCCAAAAAAGGTAGCGGAAAAGGGTGTGGTATTGTAGCATAATTAGTTTTCTATAGTCCACACAAATCCTTAACTATTTATTCTTCTTAGGCACTATTACAATGGGGGATACCCATTTTGGATACTCAATCAAAATTATGAATCTTACTTTTATCAATCAATCCAGTTCCTCCTTCACTTGTTTTGCAAAATTTGGATTCATTCTGTAACGCTATTGAAATAAAATTTGTGCTAATAAAATTGAGGATCTCACCCCTTCATATCAGAATAATCCTAGACAAATACATCCTTAAACTCACTTAATAGTTGAAGTAGGGCTTCCCAAAATGGGCCAACTAAGTCCGCACCAATCTTTACCATCTAAGGTGAACATTCAATTCCAAGATTTACCTATTCTATTTGATCCCCTTGAATATCTACATTGGTTTGCGTGAGGATATCATCATTCACAAACCATGCTATATCTTCATCCCTAGGCAGAGCCATATCTCCTAGTTGCAAAGTCGCCACCACCGAATCATGTTTCATTTTGGCATGCAACTTCGGAATATCTATGAGTTCCATTGACCACAACTCAGGGTTCGCTTCCAAAAATTTTACTTCCTCATCCTCCTCCAATCCCTCGATCTTATGGGGAGGTTTAGCAAGAGATAGAGTCTCCACCTTCAAGTAGTATTGGTGATCTTCTAATGGAATGGAATATTTCTTATGCCCTCTCTGAAAGTTGATGGCTTGCAAACCCCAATTATGTTGTACTTTAGTGTGTTTGCGCCAAGGGATGCCCCTTGGCTCAAACATGCTAAAGTACAACATTATTGGGGTTCTTCAAAGGTAAATGTGAACATATTAGTCATTGGATCTTTCAATCTTGCCTCTTGCTTCCACGGATCATAGTCGTGAGCATCAGGATAATCCACATGAATATGATCGAATTCTAAGTAGAATTAGCATTGCAGATATTTTCCCTCCTTGGGGTATTCTACATTGTCTTAGTGGTAACGATTAAAAGGTTGTAAGAATCCCTTCAAACTTACAAACGTTGATGATTAATTCAATCTCTGTAATAAGGAAACTTAAAGCAAAATGTTGAAACCGATCTTTGTTGGGGATGATAGATCTTTTGTTAAAAATTTAAGGTGAATGATTTCTCTCGAATGATATGTCATACATTAAACCTCCTAAGTAAAGTAGATCCATAGACTATTGAATTGCTTGGAACTTGATATTGTTTTATGAATTCGGAAAATGAAACATCAAGAATACATTTTGGATGGAGACTATTGAATTGTTTGAGACTTGATACTATTTTATGTATTAAAAAAATTAAACATCAAGAATACATTTTGGATTTAAATAAGGATTAGGCTTTGGTTTATGACAGGTGCAAGTGGAGGCATGCATGTACTCACGATGTTCATATGCATACATTCATAAAAGTTATCATTATATATAAGTAGATGTGAATGTAAGTGGTATGCATATAATAGTGATGCATTTACACATCTTGTAGCATATATATGTATGCGTGAATATATGATTTCTGGTGCATACATAGGTATGCACATAGGTGCACTTTTCTATGATAATAATTAGCATTGAGTACATATTCTTGTACATATAGTAAAAATTTATTACTTACATTTTCTTTTAATATAAATTAATGAAATTGAATTATGGAATGAATTACATATCAAAGCATTATCATGTTGATGAGGTGGCTAGGCTTGCTTAGAAATACCATAATTGCACACATGTTCAATACATTCTAATCGTGGTCTTTGATACATTTCATAAAGAAGATTGCACAAAAATATAATTTGACCTTGATTAAAAGAACTCATTGAATTCATATCAGTGGGCACATGCAAAGTCATTGCACAGGTAAGAGGTATTAGAGTACCCTATGACTGATCAGAATATGATTATAACATAACAAAATAAAGTACATAATAAAAGTTTAAAATATCTAAATAAATTTAAAAAATCATTCATGTATGTATCTATAAAATATTAAAATTAAAAGCTCAACGTACTTACACATAATAGTCCTTGCATGAGTAGAAGAAGATAGTGGAGTTCCCCTTAATTTATCAGTATCTAGTTATGAAGTAAAAAAAACAAAACCTATTACATAACTAAAGTTGATTACATTTATATAAAATAAAAAGATCAAATAGATACCGAGAGAAATGGATGAGAGAGGTATAGGAAAATGCACACACATGGCTATTCACATATTGGTGCACGTGCACACATGCATGCATGCACGCATTCACACATAGAAATGCATACAAAGATACATAAATTCACACATACACATCCAAACCTATGTATTTACACATACATACATATACATTCACATTTACACACATATTCATAAGTATACACATACACACATTTACACATATACACATACACATATACACATACACAAACACACACTCACACATTCACATAGAGACACATACACACAAGTACACACATTTATACAATACACATACAGAAAGATATGCACATCCCATACACATATTCACAAATATTACACATTCACATATACACATGTACACAAAGTTACACACATACACAATTACACATACATACATATACACATACACACATTCACACATATGGACATACACAAAGATACACACATTCACACATTCAAACTCATGCATTCATACATATACACATACACAAAGGCACACACATCACACATATGCAGATTGTTATCATGTTGAGTTATTAGAGTTTATTATTGAGAGTTTAATGTGTTTTGTGTTTTGATATAGCAACTAAAGGTCCATGAGAGCAAGGATGGGTGTCGACTTATTCAGATGAGTCTAGAAATAAATAGAGAAAGTATATTTTCCATATATTTTATAAATCAAAGACCCATGTTGAGGGTTATTTTTAGAAAGTCATAAAAATAATGGTTGGGATAAGGATCACTAAAGAATGCAACTTTTGTAAAAAAGCTGAAGCTCACCATAAAAGTGAGAAATGTTTTACTTACATGCCTACTTTCCAAAGCGCCTACATGTACATACATTTATACAATATGCATACACAAAGATACACACATCACACATACACATATTCACAAATATTACACATGTACACAAACTTACACACATACACAATTACACATACATGCATATGCACGCATACACACATTCACACATATAGACATACAAAAAGATACACATATTCACACATTCACACTCACACATTCATACATATATACATACACAAAGACACACACATCACACATATACAAATTGTTATCACTTATAGGATGTTGAATTATTGGAGTTTATTATTGAGAGTTTAATGTGTTTTGTGTTTTGATATAGAAACTAAAAGTTGGTGAGTGTTGACTTATTCAAATGCATCTCAAAATAAATAGAGAAATTATATTTTCCATATATTTTATAAATAAAATACCCATGTAGAGCGTTGTTTTTAGAAAGTCATAAAAATAGTGGTTGGGATAAGGATCACTAAAGAACACAACTTTTGTAAATAAAAGATAAAGATTACCATAAAAGTGGGAAACTTTTTCCCTACATGCCTACTTTCCAATTAGATCTCTATTTTAATTCAAGTTCATGAACTTGAACCTATAGTTTATGCCTATGGTTTTCTCCTACATTTTTTTTTCTTATTCCTATCCCTGTTCCTATTTTCACTTTTGTTTTTGATTTAGCTTTTGTTTTTGGTTTTGATTTCTATTTTGGTTTCTAGTTTTTGTTTCAATTCTAGTTAGTGAGCCTTGACCTACAATTTATTCCTAGATTTTACTCTTATGTTTACTCATACAATAGTTTACTCCTATGTTTACTCCTTCGGCCTACTCCAAGGCATCCACTAAGGCATAGAAATTTGGCATAACTTTGACATCTTTGGCTTTTCTAGTACCCATGGATCCGTTGGCCATTTGCTGTGTGCAAACACTCTTTCATTAAGGAATGGTAGTAAGCACTCTCTCATTTAGAAAGGAACAGATTAGAACTCACAACCTCTCATTCTCAAGTCAAGTGTTTTACCACTGGACTATTTACATGTTTTGTCACTCTAGTCCTTTTTACTTATATTTAACATTTTTTTCATCTCTCCTACTTTTGCAATTCCTAAGAACCACCCTTTTCATGTGAAAGAAAGATACACTCCATTAGGATACAACAAATCAGGGTGCATCGTATCACGGTACCATGAATTAGCATACAATGAGTTATGGTACATCCTATTAGGGTACAATGTCATAGGATACACCCCTTAACGATACATCTCATAAATGTAAAGCCTAGAAAAGTACATCACAATACATAAGGGTACACTTCTTTTACACACCCATGGATCCTACTCATACCAAGGAGGATTCAGGTGAATGACCTAGGGTACTAGATGAAAAATAGTTGGAGTTCTTGTGGCACAAACTCCAAGGTGATCAAAATGAGATCAAACAACATGATGAATTACATCAAAAGATGTGTTCTAAGGAGTAAAACCTTGTATGGATGTTGACGGCCATTATTATAGCTAAAGTTGATGGCATACATTCCAAAATCGACTTAAAGATTTTCCCATTGTCATGGTTTGATGGGCATAAGGATGCTCAATTTGTTTTTTCATCATTATCTCAATTTGATTATTATTATTATTATTTAGATGGATCCTACTTCGAAAATGATAAAGTGAATTTTTTCACTATTTATTTAGTGGGGAAGGCCCAACCTTGGTGGAATGTTTTATGGTAATGTAGATTGTCCCACAACATGGAGGGCCTTGCAAGAGAAGATCAAGGAATCTTTCCTTTCTCAGCTTCATCTACATGCTCCTCATTTATGGACCACTTTCACATAGAAGGAGGGTGATACCATTACTACTTACACTAAGCCAGTTTGGAAAAGTCTCTTACTTATGTGCATGCTCGAGGTCATTCGTGAGTATACGTTGCAAAGGAAGTACGACAATGGTTTGGAGATGGGGTCCATGCCTCATTCTAAACACTATAAGGTAAATTCTTTATGAAGCTAGTTCTTTTGCTCATGATGAAGAGGAGTTTCAACTATTACCAAGTCAATTTGTTGGCCACAACCGCATCAACAACAACCTCTTGTCGAGCCCAATTTTCCTTTGAAGCACATTTGAACCACCTCTTTTTATCCTATTTTCCCATGAGTTCCTCATTCTAACATTTCTGCAACACCCATATCCTCATCGCTCCCAACTATGACAACCCCTACCCTTCAAACTTCCATGAAAGATGCTTAACAAAAGAGACCACATATCATTTGTTGGAATTGTGGTAAACCTTAATATACCAAATCAAAGTGCAGATTACGGCCCCTTGATATGAAACCTATTGCAACACAAATGCACAACATGGAGGAGCTCAGGAAGAAGCTGGATGGAGGAAGCATTGGAAAAAGATTTAAGTACTTTGGGTAAAAAAACTGAATTCATTCTTTACTTTGCATGTATGGTACTTTTAATGATAGGATTTTTTATATCTTACATGATGATGGAATAGAGCTCAAAGCCCCTCTAAGATAGACGCTAGGACCTTATGCTAGATGAGATGACTATTTTGAAACAAGGTATCTTGAAGGGAGAATGATCCCCCAAAGGGGATGGTTTGAATGTTCACCACCGAGGTTGGGTCCAATTGGTTGGACCCTCTTGTCTCTCAAGGTTAGGGGTGGGGGCTCAATCCCTATGTGTTGGAGCTAGATACTATCACATAGAAATTATTATTCGGAATTCCAACATGGAATAAAGGATATACCTTCCTCATTCTTGTCTTTGCAACTCATCTTGCATCCAACTATCCAATTTATGCCGGAATTTGGCTGGTATCTAGGAAAATTTTGTGTCCTCATATTCCAACCAATATGAGGTGAAGCTGAGTATGTTTTAAGCTGGCGTATTTGACCTCCCTCCCCTTTTTCAACACATAAATGGTATGGTAATTACGTTTAATTTTTATAATCTTATATTTCTTGCAATATTTTTTTGGTCACTAATAATTGCAAAAATTAATTTCAAAATAGAGCTTTCTATTCGCAACAAGAATACACGAGTGAGAGAGAGTTTGATGGAGAACGGCTACAGAGACAAAAGGTTATACTAACGATGAAATGTGTTTGTTAGAAGCTGCTATGCAGAGCATTCAAATATCTCCATCGTTCAAGTTTACCTCCATGTTGCTCCTCAAGCCATGAGTCATCATTAGCAGCTGTAATCTAGTTATATGAAGCTGCTTGCCGTTGTTAGTTGCTGTAGTTCAGTTAGACAATGCCGCGAGCCTTTGGTAGCTGCTGTACTTCAACTACATAACGCTGTCAGCCTCGAGCGCCTTGCAACTCCTTGCGCATTCCATTTTCCACACGCTTAGGTCCATTTTCAGGCAGCTGGCGCACATAGTCGAGATTCGGGCCGTTCGCAGAGTACACAGGCAGCGCTCACCTTCCTAAAGAACATCAAGACGCACTGTGTGGTTATACTTAAAAATACATATTACAGAACTCATGTCACATAAGAAGTTGACGTTGTCGGTCCTACTCCTGCAAGTGCCCACTTACGCCATTAATTGGACCCGTCCACACACATGTTCCGTCATATAATAATACTATTTTTTTGTTGAAAAGAAGAGGAAAACGTGCTGCTTGATCAAACACATTGTGAGTGTGTGTGTGAGAGAGAGCTTCACACCTGGTGTTGTCGCTTTTCTTCTTGCCCTTCTTCTCCTCAGATTGCTTTTATTCTTCCCCATTCTCTGTTATTCTTCTCCGACCTTTCAATGGGCCTCTTCGAGACTCCATTCTTGACTTTGTATCATCAAACCGATAGCAATCATTTGAACAAGTGAGAATAAAGCGCATACAATCAATATCAAACAGAGGAAACATTCATCCGCACCAATGCACACACACATTGATATACATGAAAGTATTTTGCGTAATCATGATTTTTATATTTAAATTTGCACGAATGCGTTAAGAATTGCAAAATCTTTGTAACTCTCTCTAATTTTCTTGTATCTGTCTGTTTTTTATAGTTTAAAGAGTTTTTGTCAAAAAAAAAAGAAACCAGAAGAAGAGGTTAAATAAAGAGACTAAGTCATATATGAGTGGCCAAATAAGAAGGAATAAGTGAAATCCCTTGAAGTAGTATGAGCATTGAAGTCTCCAAGATTCTTTGTGCTTTATGAAATACCCGTTATATATAGAAAAAACCTCCTTGGCGGACGTGAAATAAAAATTTGAACTACTCAATGAAATTTGATCTTAAAATGATTCATCAATTCTGAACAAGAAGTTTTTTGGATAAAGATTCATCTTAAACAAAAATACTGTATATTTGATAAACCAAGGCAAACATGAAATGGAGGCAAATACTCATAGAAAAGAGACGACACCTAGAAATATTAAAAAACGTAGAACCCAAAGAGAACAAATACGTACAAATAAGAATAATAAGATGCGCCATTTAATTTCATTAAATAAAAAAGTGGTCGTATACATTTACTTGGAGGTGCATTGTCATATGTGTACATTGAAACCTCATTTTAGAAGTTTCTCTCTATGAAGTTTACTAATAAGTCTAATCTTTGGTTAACATATCTTAACTTGAGTCGAAATTTGTGAAGTTCCCTTTTCGCACATTTGTTTGCAAGGGAAAGCATTATATGAACTACAACATTGGGATTCACTACAAGAATAACGGTCCAAGCCATGCCCCCAATTAAAAAATAAGCGGGTACATCGCTTATGTGATGCTCCTTTAAAAAAGTGTTGCATAAGCAAAGTCTAGAAAAAAAACCAAAAAAATAAATGGAGACTATCACATACGTGATGCCTAGGATCATTTACGTGATGCTTATGCCAACCGTTGCTATGAGCGTCAAAGGCTAGGGAGGCTTGTAGCGACAGGGGAAAACTTCTTATCACATTGTGGCATCACATAAGCGACGCTACAAGAATTGAAAAACAAGATTCCTTTCTCCTAGCACATTTGTGTTGGGATCAAGCATTGCGAAGAGGAACGAGCGGCCAAAAAGACCGAACAGTGAGCAAGCGACTAAACATTGCAAAGGTACACATGCATATACACACACATACACACACATGCCCATACATACACACATATGCATACACACACATACATACACACATACATACACATATATACACATATATACACATATACACACATACATACACACGTATACAAACATATACACACACACATATAGACACACATATACACAAGCATACACACATATACACACACATACACACACATATATACACACATATACATACAAATATATATACACAAACGCATGCACAAACATAGATACACACATATACATACACATATATACACATATACACACACATATACATATATATACACATATACACACACATATACATACAAACATATACACATACACACACATATATACATACATATACACACACATTTACATACATATATACACATGTACACACATATACACACATACATACACACATAGACACACACATACATACACACATATACACACACATATACACATATACACACACAAACATATACACATATACACACATACACATACACACACATATGCGTACACACACATAAACATACACTCACATGCATACATACACATGCATACACACATATGCTTATATATATATATATATATATATATATATATATATATATATATATATATATATACATATATATATATATATATATATATATGTGTGTGTGTGTATGTATATGTATACACACATATACACACACACACATACAAACACACATATACATACATATATACACATTTGCAAACATATACACACACATACACACACACATACATACACATATGCATACACATACACATATACACACACATACATACACACATATACACACACATACATATACACATACACATACACACACATATACATACACACACATACACATACACATATAGATACTTGCACATATACATACATACACATAGACACACACACACATACACTCACATGCATACATACACATGCATACACACATATGCTTACACACACATACATACACACACATGCATGCATACATATGCACATATACACACATAAACACACTATACAAACACATGCATACACACACACACAAACATACTATACAAATGCATGCATACACACGCATACAAACACATGCATACACACACATACACACACATCCACAGAGTATCAATACATACGCATACACACACCTACACACACACATATACATATACCCACATATACATACACACACATAGAGACACACACATAGAGACACACACATACACATACATACACACAAACATATACATGCATACACTACCATAGGCCATGTTGAACATTTATTATATTTCATAAAAAATGGATTAACCCCATCTAATGCAACTCCTAACTTTAGATGTGTGGCTCTTGTGCAAAATCATCCCATCTAGAATAAATATGTTCAAAAGTTGCACTATTTGTTGGAATCCTCATTACTCCATGAGTAGCTTTATGATCAAATTCCCATGTCAAAAGATTTGAAAATTTAGGGCTTTGAAATATATGTTTGATTCCTGAAGCCAATGGAAAATGTCTCAATACCTTTTTTGGGATTTTACTCTCTTCGTCCTTATATTGAGGAGATTGACATTTTTGACACGTCAAAGACTCTGCATATTCACCTCTATGTAAAAGACAATCGTTAGGACATGCATGTATACATTGATAATCTATACCAAAATTGTTGATTATCTTCTTCATTTCATCATGTGATGTAGGAAGAGTATTCTTGCTTGGTAAAAAACATTTTAAATACTAACCTATAAGTTCATGAAAAAAGTTGATATGAATGAAAATAAATAAATAGAAAATAAAAAATTATACCTTAACAGTGTCGAAATAGATATGTTAGTCCATCCAAAATGCTTTTGAAGATTGAGAATACGTAAGCTTGCACTTAGTCATGTGATGCGACTTCCTTCATATATATGCTTTATACATTCTTCTCGAAGATATTTCTCATTTTTAGAAATATCAACGCTTTCATTGACATTTTGATACCAATCCTCAATAAAATTTCCCATGCCATCATCTTCATCATTGTCGCAAAAATCTTGTACTTTATCTTCTTTTGAATATAGGTCTTTCAATCTTGCATGTTTGACAGGATCATTTTTGTGTAGCCTCCTCATGGAAACTTTTGATAAATGAGGTCTTACAGCTGGCAACTCTGAATGGTGTGGTGGAAGTGTTGATGCAAGTGCCAAGCCTACACACTTGGCAAGACATGAGAAGATCTTATGAAGAATAATTGAAGTTGCATGGGAACCATTGCTATGAAGTCTTTACCGTTTACATTGTAAAAGTCTATTTGTCTTGAAGGAATATTTGTAGCTACCTCTAAACTCGTGGATTTTTTTAGATGGAAAATCCACGACTTTATTTGGAGAGAATATCTTCTAGATTAGACGATCACTTTTCTAGAGAAAGCCAAAGCTGAATTCAAAATTCAAATCTTGAATGAAACATCTATAAAAGGTGGGTGTATCAAGGTAGGAAATGTTAAAACCTCTGATGGAAATAAGAATCTATTGAGCAGGGTTCTATATGTACCTACAATTACCAAGAACTTGATGAGTGTTGGACAGATTGTGGAAAAGGGTTTGCCGGTGAGGTTCAACAAATATGGAGCATTTTTGGAGGATCCCCAACATGGATTCAAGAGAATTGCCAAAGGAGAAAAGACAGGTAGATTATTCACTTTTGAACTTGAAGATACAAGGAATATTGCACTTTATAGTTACAAAGACCAAACACTATGAGAGCTTGAAATTTGGCATAAGCGTTTAGGGCATATTGGTGAGAGAACTTTAAAGCAAATATGTAGAGATCAATGTGTGCTTGGGATACCTAATGTATCCAACCAACACATGATCTATAAATGTGGTGCTTGTCAGTTTGGAAAATCTCACAGGTTACCCTTCTCAAGGAAAGGCTACATGCATGAGGACTACCTAGATCTTTTCCATACAGATCTATGGGGACCAAGTAAGGATCCCTCAATTTCTGGATCAAGGTATTATGTATCTTTCATTGATAATTTTAGCAGGTGGACTATCTTATATTTTATGAAGCACAAAGATGAAGTATTGAGTTGCTTTAAAAAGTATCTTGCACTTGTTGAGAACCAAACAGGAAGAAGTCTAAAGAGACTAAGGTCAGATGGAGGAGGTGAGTACTTCTCAAATTATTTCGATGCATTCTTGCAGGATAGAGGAATCAAGAGAAAAATTACAACAAGGTATACCCCTGAGAAAAATGGGGTGGCAGAGAGGAGAAATAGACTAATTGTTGAAACAACTAGGTCAATGTTAAATGAGAAAAAAATACCTAATTACTTGTGGGTAGAGAGTGTATTTACTGCTACTTATCTTGTAAACAGGTTACCATCCAAATCTCTTGATGGGATGACCCCATATGAAGCATGGCATGGTACAAGAGCATCACTTGATCATTGCAGGATCTTTGGATGTGTTTCTTATGTGCATATCCCTTCTCAAATAAGAGGTAAGCTAGACCCTAAGGCAGAGAAGTGCATCTTCACAGGGTATGACTTGAATTAGAAAGGATACAGTTTCTACAATCCTTCCAACAAAGGATTTATGGTCCATAGAGATGTTGTCTTTGCTGAGAATAACTCTTGGTTTGAAAGTGAATGCAGGAGAGTAAAGATACCTTATGACTTGGAAGATGAATTTCCAAGCCTCACTAAGGAGCAGCCTAATCAGATTGAAGACACCAACTGAGATGCTGAGGAAATCATCAACTTAGAAGAATTCAAGGCATGGAAGTCCAAAGGCAAAGTCAAAATGAAGAAGTTGGAGGATATACATGAATCATCCAACCAAGCAATCAGAAGATCACAAAGGGAGAGCAAGAAGCCAATCAAATATGGGTATGACACTTCTTTAATTACTAAGCACTTTGTTTATCTTGCAAAAGACTTGCCATTTGAAGAACCATCATCATATGAAGAGGCAAAGACAAAGGCAGAATGGAAGGAAGCTATGGATGAGGAAATTGAAGCACTCAAGGAGAATGATACTTGGGAGCTAGTGCCAAAGAACGAGTCTATGAAGGTAATTGATTCTAGATGGATATATAAGATCAAGAGAAATTTTGATGGATCAATAAGCAGGTACAAAGCTAGACTTGTGGGTAAGGGTTTTGCACAAACCCAAGGAGATTACTATGAAGAAACCTTCTTACCTATGGCCAAAATGCCAATCATCACTGTATTGGTAAGTGTGGCGGCATCAAAGAATTGGAACATGTACCAATGGGATGTAAAAAAAAGCATTTCTAAATGGATGGATTTCACAGGAGGTGTACATGTCTCAACCTCGTGGCTATGAGGATCCAAGCAAGGTAACATATGTGTGTAAATTGAACAAAGCTCTTTATGGATTAAAGTAGACACCTAGGGCACGGAACCATAGGTTGACTACATACCTTCAGGATCAAGGATTCATCATGAGTAAAGCAATCACTTCTTTGTTTATTAAGAGGATTAATTAAGAGGTAATATACCTATGTGTATATTTTGATGATATCATACTCACAGGTAATGATGCTAATGGCATCAAGCAGATTAAGAATCAAATGATGCAGGAGTTCAAAATCAGTGATCTAGGATCACTAAAGTATTTTCTTGGACTTGAGTTATTCTATACTAACTCTGGAATTTATATTACTCAGAGAAAGTATATACAGGACATGTTAAAGAAGTTTCATTTGCAGGATGCAAAGTAGTAAGCACGCCAGTGGAGGTAAACCAAAAGCTAAATGCTCATGAAGGTGATGTGCTTGAGAATATTGCAGGTTACATCGTAGTGGGAAGCTTGAACTATGCTACATTGACAAGGATTGATATTTCTTATGGAGTAAGTGTTTTAAGCCAATTTATGCACAAACCTAGGGCACCACACTTGGAAGCTACCAAGAGGATTTTGAAGTACCTTAAGGGGCACTCAAAATCAAGGATTATACTTTCCTTATACCTCATATTTGGACATCAAGATATATTCAAATGCGAATTGGGCAGGTTGCAAAGATGATAGAAGGAGTACCTCAGGATACCTATCTTTTGTAGGGAATAAACCTATATCATGGTCTTCAAAGAAGCAACCTACTGTTGCTTTATCTTCTATAGAAGCAAAGTATAGAGGATTGGCCAATGCTACTCAAGGGGCCATATGGATCAGATTTTTATACACAAATTTAGGTTTGTGTATGACATCTCCAATGATTTTTGGAGAAAATACAAGCTCACTACATCTTGCAAAAAATCCTATTTATCATGCTAGATGGTCCACTATCATTATGTAAGAGAGAAGCTATTGAGCAAGTAAATATAGTTGGCATATGTACCACCAAATATGCAATGTGTAGACTTATTGACTACAACATTAGATGGTACAAAACTTTGCAGGTTTAAGTCTATGATTGGAATGCACAACATTCAAGAAGATTGAAGAAGAAGACCAAGCCAAGATGCTTGGCTTGAGGGGGGGCTGTTGGTGCAAGTGCCAAGCCTACACACTTGGCAAGGCATGAGAAGATCTTATGAAGTATAATTGAAGTTTCATGGGAACCAGTTTGTTAGATGGAAAAGCCACGAATTTATTTGGAGAGAATATCTCCTACATTAGAGGATCACGTTTCTAGAGAAAGCCAAAGTTGAATTCAAAATTCAAATCGTGAATGAAACATCTATAAAGGATGGGTGTAAAAACTTGCGGCATGATCACTCCAATTTCTGAGTTCTTGTTGATTACATTGTAAGGGAGTGAGGCTCACTTCATAGCCTACACTACTCGTTATCATTAGGCATTGATTATCGTGCCAATGATCATGTACAAAATTGTCTTATACAATAGATCAATACTTTCATCTATGGTCTCTCTATCATAGTTACTCAGAATAGTCATTTTGCATTGCTCATATCTCCGTCATTCCTTCACCATTTCCAATGTTTTATAGCTTCTTGGAATCATCTTTAATTCCTCTACTTGCTCAAAAAAGTTTGAAGAAATTCCATTCAACGGATTTGGAGAAAAGCACATCCAAGTACTCACTGATCAAACTCTCCAAAGGTCCTAAAAAATCAGGGGTAATGATTTGATTGCTAAATTGATGGCTCTGTGTATAGTGCATGATTTTAAGTAGTTACACTTGGAATCATTATCTCATTAAGCTAATTTGATATCCTCAAAAGGAATTTTTCTAATTCCTACTGTACTAGAAGCACTGAGCTTAACAAGCAGCAGGTGTGTGAACAAAAATAGAAGGTTTTCGTTGTTGAACTTGGAAGTAGTCAGTTTTGGTTAAATCAGTTCTCACATCATTTCAAAAGTACATAGGCACTTGTTTAGTGTCACTAGAAAGCTAAGAGGGCCTACAACTCAACTTTGAAGCAAAAGAGGGCTGGTACAAAGCAGGGATTGGCAGTACCTACTCATTTCTTGGCGTGTCCATCCATCTTTTCCAACACGAAGATCATCAATGTCATACGTAGGAATCTACACACATGAATAAAAGTCATTAGTATTTCATAAATGAATGAAAACTAAACTTTAAACATAAATTTAAATATGTAAGTTAATTTGAAAAGAGTTTCAATGGATTAGAGTTTTCAATACAACTTAAGATAGGTGGATAGAAAGTTTTCATTGCTTCCTAACTAAAAGGTGCTCTTTGAGGTCTATGACATTCCTAATTCACTAATAATTCATCGACAACATGTAATGAAGTAATAGCATTGAAAAATATATATATTGCTACATTTCTACTCATGTATGGTGATTCGTGACTATTTTCATACTCCTTAAATGTGCAATAAGTCATTGAACTATTATATCCTCAACTAGTTTGTTTTTAACCTACTATATTTCCATGCATGTAAGGTCTTCCATCATCTTTCATTTTCAGCATGTGTGATCCCTCTACTAGCAAAAGAATCTACATTCAAGCATAATCCATAAGTATTCATGCTTTGAACATAACGTGTAAGTTGATGCCAATCTCTCCATCCATATATAGGACCACAAAATGACATAAAAGTGACTTCAGAGTTCGAAGGCACATATAAATCCTCTAGAATAAAGAGACCATGACCAACAACACTAATAGGGAGTGAGCAATTATATAGTGATTACCCCAAATGTTAAAATAACTCTCCATCTAGAGGAAGTGGTGCTCTATTACATCCATATCTTCTTCTATCATACTTTTGTACTAGAGGATGATCACGAGTTGACAATGGATAATCTTAAGATGTTTCATTGTGTAAGCCAAGAGGTAGAGGATTTTGAGAAACCTCTGCTTGTAATTTATGAGCGACAAGTCGGTGATGTGTACGAGGTATATTAGCATTACTAGGAGGAGAATCATCATCATCGTCAAGCAAGTATTCCTACATATTAAGAATAATTTGATTTTCTATATGATTTTCAATTAAAATAATGACATTAATTTATAGAATCAATACATACCCAAGCTCTATCACATTGATCAAGTGGTGGTGCACGCTCAAAACTACCATACTCTACCTCATGTTCAATACATTCCAATTGCAGTCTTCAATACGTGCCACAGAAAAAATTACACGCACATATAATATGCTCTGGATAGTAAAAATTATCTTAATTCCTGTTGGAGGACACATGTGAAGACATCATTGCATGGACAGGAGGTGGTGGAGTACCCTCTGATTGATGAGAATCTGATTATAATATAGCAATAAAAAAAACATATATCAATCATGTATGTACCTATCAATGATTAGAATTAAAAGTTTGATATACTTACAATAAGTATTCCTTGCACGATTAGGAGATGCTAGTCGAGTTCCTTCTTATTGATCACAATTTGATTATGTAGCAAATTAAGGTACTAGATATTAATAATCTAATTATTTACATACATGCACATTCACATATACACATTTACACATATACACATATTCACATATAAAGATACACATTCTGAAATATAAATACACATACAAAACTATAAATGTATGACGTGTGTATGTATGTATGTATGTATGTATGTATGTATGTATGTATGTATGTATGTATGTATGTATGTATATGTGAATGTATGTGTGTGTATGGGTATGCATATGCATGTATTTATTATGTGTGTATGTGTATTTATATGTGTGGGTATGTATGTGTAAGTGTATGTATATATGTATGTGTATGCATGTATGTGTAAGTGTATGTATATATGTATGTGTATGCGTGGTTATGTATTTACTATGTATGTGTATATATGCATGTATATGTATATGTGTATCCATATGTATACGTGTATGCATATGTATGTGTATGCATATGTATATGTGTATGCATATGTATATGTGTATGTGTGGATATGTATGTATGTGTAAGTGTATGCATATATGTGTGTATGTGTATGTGTAAGTGTGTGTATATGTGTATATGTATGCATGTGTGTGTATATATGTATGTGTGTGGGTATGTATTTACTATGTATATTTATGTATGTATATGTGTATGTGTATCCATGTATGTGTGTGTATATGTATGTGTATGTATGTATATGTGTATATATGTATATGTGTATGTGTATGTGTATGCATGTATGTGTGTGTGTATGTATATGTGTGGGTATATATGTATGTGTAAATGTATGCATGTGTATGTTTATGCATGTATGTGTATGTATGGGTATGTATGTATGTGTGAGTATATACATATGTGTATGTGTATGCATGTGTATGTATGTATATGTAAGTGTATGTACGTATGTGTAAGTGTATGTATGTATGTGTAAGTGTCTGTATATGTGTATGTGTATGTGTATGCATGTATGTTTATGTGTATGTGTATGCATGTATGTGTGTGTATGTGTATGTGTATGTGTGTGTATATGTATGTGTGTGTGTGTTTGTATATGCATGTTTATAAATTTAAAGTTTTTTTTATATATTGATTCCTTTTTTTTGTTTGAAATTGAAATAAGAGGAGATATTGTATGGTACAACAAAATAAAAGAAGACCTAACATACCACCTGAGTGGCAGTATTTTTGTAGACAACTACATCTTTAGGAATAATTTCCTTAGCAGAAGGTATACAACTTAATATTTTATATTAGAGTGACTTATAATTCTCATATGTTTTATAGATGTTTTAAATTTAATCTATGTATTTTTGTTTTTCATTAATTAAATGCAGGCGGTTGCAAAGTAGAGAATTGAGCCTATTCATACAACACACTTAGGCCAAATGGACCATCATGGTCTTATAGCTACATTTGTAAGTATATGTATTATTGAAAGTACATTTTTTATTTTAGTTAAAACACTAATCATTAATATTTTTTTATTTGCTTTAGTACAAAAAAACGATTATCGTAGATATCCTACAAAAAAGGAAATTGATTTTGCTACACATTGTGGATATCATCTGAGTGAGTACATGCAGGATCATCCAAATGCTTTTGTGAGTATTAGTAAATTTCATATAATTATTTTATTTTTATTGATGTTTTATTTATTTATTTCTATTATATGTAATACAAGAGTTATGGAAAGCCATATATAAATGAGGTGGAGAGACAAACATAGGTGGGATGATACCGATCATCACAAAGTGCTCATGCCTCTACCCATGATGCCACTATAGATACATCAGATCATGCGGATGATCAGGATGATGAGGATGATCATGATGATGATCATGACGATGATCATGATGATGATCATGACGATGATCATGATAATGAGGCCTTATAGGATTATGTGGATGAGGATGATCATGATGACTAATATACTACATTGGATATATATTTTACATTGATATACAACTTATTTTATATCTATAGATTTTCTCATTTCAGTTATGTTTTGAATTATGTCTATGGTACTAATTAATGAAAAGTCTTGTTTTAATGTTTTTTATTGTTGTTTATGTTTAACATATGATTTATTACTTTAATTATATACTTCATTCATATTATATGTGTGTTTGTGTGTATATATGTATGTATGTGTGTGTAGTTGTGTGTTTATAAAATGTATGTATGCACATCTAGGTATATATCTATATTTATGTAATTGTGTCTATATGCATGTATATGTGTGTATCTATGTGCATATATATGTTCATATAGATATATTTTATGCATATAAATGCGTGTATGTGTATGCGTATGTGTATGTGTATGTGAATGTGTATGTTTAAGTGTACGAGCATATGTGTGTGTGCATATGTATGTGCATGTGTGTATATGTGTGTATGTGCATGTGAATGTGTATATGTGCATGTGTATGTGTATAAGTGTATGTATGTATGTGTATGTGTATGTTTAGGTATATATGCATGTGCATGTGTGTGTATATGTGTGTGTGTATGTATATGAGTGTGTATATTGTGAAGAGATGGATTTGTAGTTGATGAAGATGAAGTGGTGCTACAAAAACGTGCACCACACCAGTCAAACGAAGTCCAAAGATGTGTTGTGGGCCCTTTTAGCTTGCCAAGGGATGTATTAGACACCCTATGTACCTTGGAAGATCACTCTCAAAAAGTTGAATCAAAACAGATATGTTGGAGTAGATTCAAGAGCCAAAAACTTGCTATTTATGTTCATACACCTGTCCAAAGTTTTGAACAATTCTCTAGCCACAACAGCAATTAGCTTAATTCCTTTTGGGGAACTCTTATAAACTTAGTAAGCTAACAATCATGAGTGATTTGATAAAAAACAATGAGCTACACAAAGAGAAACGAACTTAGCAAGTCATAGGATGACCCCGATTTTCCGGAGTTGCAACAGACTCAGACCCGTGAGCAGTAAAATGAAAATATCTCAGGATTCAAAACCCCAATGATTATGAAATTTTTCAGGAATATACTAGACATTATTCTTAATCTAACAAGCTTTAAAGCAAAGAGAATGGTGAAGTACACATTGAGAAACAGCTCTGACAAGATGACTATTCTGAGAGAGTGCTGCTTGAGAAGAAGAAAACCAAGTGACACAGCTGACTTTAAATGCTCAAAGCTGACAATTGAAACATCCAAATACAATGAAAATTGTTGAGCATAAAGTAGATTTAGAGAACTAATGTTACCAAGTTAGATCACTGAAAATGATGCACCTAAAATGATGCAAGAAGCTCAGAGAAATCATCTTTGCAATCTGACTGAGAAAATTGAGAGATATGGTAGTGAACAGTACACTTCACAAGAACATGAAGATATGAACTCAAATGATCATGAAAATGAAAGTATATTGATTGTAAATTACAATGGACTTACTAATACATATGTGTGCCTTGAAATCACACCTTGATATGGCATAAAGCTCAGCTCTTGGAGGTCTTCACCTTACCACGACTAAGACTACCATGTATTTATAGTTGATCTTGGGAGCCTAACTCCCCACAATTACTCTTCAAATCAATTAGTGATTGATTTGATTCTCCAACTACCATCAATCATGAATTCGTGGCTTTTCTTTCCTTTTTGATCAAGTGGGCTCAACCACTTAAGATTCCTTCACTTCTACATTAAGTAAAGACTTAAAAATTACAAGAGGGAGTGCACAATTGAACTCTAGAAGAAGTAGACATTTCCTTCAAGTTTCTAAGCCTTTTGATGACTCAAGCCAATACTTAGGCTTTTCATAGACTTGATCCAACAGCTCCCTCTCAAGCGAAGTATGCTTCAGGTCTTCAATCCTCCAAGATTACCTGCAAACATATCATAGCCTTGAATTTGCAAAGCTTTGTACCATCCAATGCTTTGGTTAGAATATGTGCACATTGTTGATGAGCGGACACATATGATATTTGAATCTCCTTGCTCACAATCTTCTCTCTTACATAGTGATAATGAACTTCAATATGTTTAGTCCTTGCATGAAAATTTGGGTTAGCAGCTAAGTGAATAGAACTCATATTGTCACCAAAAATAGTTGGAGTGCCAAATTCCAATCCAAGATCTGTGAATAGTGTCTTCATTCACATAGCTTCTTGAGTAGCTATGGCAAGACCCCTATATTCAGCTTCAGTAGAAGAGAGAGCAATTGTGGGTTGCTTCTTGGATGACCATGAAACAAGTTTTGAACCTGCAAAGGTAAGATAACTTGAGGTGCTCCTTCTATCTTCCTTGGAGCCAACCCAATCTGCATCAGAGAACAATTTCAAACTTAAATCAGATACATAAGGGTAATATAACCCCTCATTCATGGTCCCTTTGAGATATCTAAGTATCCTCTTGGTAGCCTCCATGTGAGGTTTCTTGGGTGCGTGCATAAATTGACTTAGCACACTCACACTATAACATATATCAACCCTTGTCAATGTGGCATAGTTCAAACTACCCACAAGGCTTTGATAACCTGTCACATCTTCTATGATTTCACCTTCATATGAGCTCAATTTTAATTAACTTCCATTGGAGTACCTGCAATCCTACAATCTTGCATCTTGAATTTTTCCAAGATGTCTTTAATGTACTTTCTTTGAGTAAGAAACAAACCATGATCTTTGTAGACAACTTCCAATCCTAGGAAGTAGTTAAGTGAACCCAAATCACTTATCTTGAATTCTTCTCTCATCCGTTCTTTGATTCTCTTCATGCCATCTGTATCATTTCCTGTAAGTATAATATCATCTACATACACACACAAATAGATGACTTCAAAATTATTGCTTTTTATGAATAGTGATGGATTTGCCTTGCTAGGTTGAAATCCTTTGTCCTGCAAGAATGAGACAAGCCTATGATTCCAAGCCATTGGGGCTTGTTTGAGTCCATAAAAAGCTTTATTAAGTTTACACACATAATCAGGATATGTGATTCTCAAAACAAGGTGGTTGTGCCATATATACCTCTTTTGTTATCCATCCATTAAGAAATGCATTTTTTACATCCAACTCAAGTATCTTCCAATTCTTGGAAGAGGCAATACTAAGCAAAAACCTAATAGTTTGCATCTTTGCCACAGGAGAGAAGGTCTCCTCACAATCAATTCCCTAAGTTTGTGCAAAGCCTTTTGCAACAAGCCTTGCCTTATACCTGTTAATGGAGTCATCTGAGTTCTTCTTCAATTTGTAGATCCACCTTGAGCCCATCACTTTCATTGATGGAGACTTGGGAACCAATTCCCAAGTATTATTCTCCTCAAGAGCTTGAATTTCTTCTTCCATTGCATGCCTCCATTCTGATTTCTTCTTTGCTTCCTCAAATCTTGAAGGTTCCTCTTGATTTATGTCGTGTGCTAGATAGATTGAATGTTTAATGACTAGAGAAGTATCAAACCCATACCATTCTGGCTTTCTTTTCTCCCTCATGGACCTTCTTAGTCCATGATGTGATGATTCTGCCTCTTGTCCAAGTTCCTACATTTTTGCTTTACCTTTAGACTTCCACATTTTGCATTTTTCATACTGAGTTGCTTCATCATCTTGTGAGGTATCTTGCTCTTCAACTTTAGAAGAATTATCCTTAATAAGTTTTGGAAAATCTTCTTCAAGATCATAAGGTAGGTTGACCTTTCTACATGAATCTTCATACCAAGAACTATTCTCATCAAAGACTACATCTCTACTCACCAAGAATCCTTTGGTTGTTGGGTTGTATAATTTCTAGCCCTTTTGATTGTTGTCATATCCAAAGAAGACACACCTTTCTGCTTTGGGATCCATCTTGCCTCTAACCTGTGAAGGAACATGAGCAAAAGCAACACATCCAAAAATCTTACAATGATCCACGCTTGGTCTTCTTCCATTCCAAGCCTCATATGGTGTCATTCCATCAAGTGATTTTGAAGGTAACCTGTTAATCAAATAAGTGGCTGTAGATATAGCCTCAGCCCATAAATAATTAGGTAAGTACTTTTCATTTAGCATAGACCTTGCAGCTTCAACAATTGTCTTATTCCTTCTTTCTGCCACTCCAGTTTGTTCAGGAGTGTACCTTGTAGTGATCTCTCTTTTGATTCCTCTTTCTTGAAGAAAGGAGTCAAATTCATGGGAGAAGTACTCTCCCCCTCCATCTGACCTTAGCGTTTTTAGTGTTTCACGTGTTTGATTCTCAACAAGAGCCAAATATCTTTTGAAGCATGAAAAGACTTCATCTTTGTGTTTCATAAAGTATAATATAGTCCACCTACTTCAATCATCAATGAAGGAGACATAATACCTTGATCTAGATATGGAAGCCTCCTTGCTAGGACCCCATACATCTGTATGAACCAACTCCAAGAGATCTCCATGCATATATCCTTTCTTCATCAATGGTCACCTGTGGGAGTTTCCAAATTGACATGCACTACACTTATAAATCATGTGTTGTTTTGACAAGTTAGGGAGTCCAAGTACACTTTGGTCCCTGCAAATTCGCTTTAATGATCTTTCACCAATATGTGCTAACCTTTTGTGCCATACTTCCAATTCTGTGAGTGTCTGACTACCAGAATTAAAGAGAGCAATGTTTCTAGTGTCTTGTAATTCAAATATGAACAATTTATCTATCTTTCCACCTTTATCCTTGACTTGGATCTTCAACAAATGCTCCTACTTTTGTGAACCTGACTTGCAACCCTTTCTGTACTATTTGCCCAACACTTATCAAATGTTTTGTAATGGTAGGGACATAGAGTACCTTACTGAGTAAGTTGATGTTTCCATCAGGTGCTTTGACATTTCCTATTTTCTCCAAAAGGTGTCTTGTATCCTCTCCTTTTTGTACCTCATGCTTGTTCCTTGGATCTTCTGAATCTGATAGGAGGGCCACATTTCCTGCCACATGATTTGAACAACCTGAATCTATGTAGAAAACATGCTCATCAGATTTACCTTGTGGCATGGCCATATTCATGATTAGCAATGAGTCCTCTTGATTTGAGTCTTCTATGTAGTTACTGAAGTCTCTTCTTCCCCTATTGTCTCCTTGATAGTTTGAATGGTTGTAATTATTGTGGTTGCCATGGTAATTGTTGAATCTTTCTCTTGAGTAGCCATAGCTTCCTCTATTGTCTTGGAATTCCTAAAGCAATTTTCAGTTGTATGATTATTTAATCCACAAATAGAGCATGAATTAGAGTCTTGGGATCTCCCCCTGCCTTCTCTTCCTCCTCTACCTCTATTTCTACCATGTCTTCCTCTACCTGCATAGTTAGCTTGATGTGTACCTGCTTCATCATCCACTTTCTTTCCTCTTCCTTTGTTTTCTTTGGACTTGCTTTTATCATTATACAAAGCTGAAGATTGATTACCTCTGGAGCTTTCTCCATTCTTGATAACCTTGGCCTCTTGAGTAAGTAGTTGTCCTATGAGTGTGTTGAAATCTGGTACATGCATATCCATGTATAGATCCATAGCTGTGTTGAATGCTTCCCACTTGTCATCTACCTTCAAGCCATTGATAACCTCCCTTATGATTTTCTCTTCATCTATTACCTCTCCAATGATTCCCAACTGATCTGCTATGTCCTTGAGCTTTGTGACAAAAGCAGTCACATTTTGTTTGGGAGCTTTCTTGAGAATTGTGAAGTCTAGCCATAGTTGATGCTTCCTAGCTTTTGTACTTGAAGAGAAGAAGGCTTCAAGTGCATTCCACACTTCTTGAGATGTTTTACAACTTCTAGTGTGAGGCAACAAAAAATATGAGATAGAGTTGAGGAGATATGACCTTGCAAGTGCATTCTTAGAGCACCATGTGCTCAATCTTTCTTGCTCTTCTTGTGTTGGTTGACTTTCATTCCGGAAACTTGGCATAACTTCATCTCTAGCTATATAACCATACAAATTCCTTCCTTGAAGATAAGCTTCCATCCTTAATGACCAAGCTGAGTAGTTACCTCTATCCAATTTATCAATTGATGAAGGAAATCCATCTACCATGTTGTCCAACCTTGCTCTGATACCACAGTGATGAGATGGATTTGTAGTTGATGAAGATGAAGTGGTGCTAAAAAAACTTTGCACTACACCAGCCAAATGAACTCCAGAGATGTGTTGTGGGCCCTTTTAGCTTTCCAAAAGATGTATTAGACACCCTCTGTACCTTGGAAGATCACTCTCAAAAATTTGAATCAGAACAGATAAGTTGGAGTAGATTCAAGAGCTAAAAACTTGCTATTTATGTTCATACACCTGTCCAAAGTTTTGAACAATTCTTTGGACACAGTAGCAATTAAGTTAATTCCTTTTGGGGAGCTCTTATACACTTAGTACGCTAACAACATGAGTGATTTGATCAAAAAAGATGAAGTACACAAAGAGAAACAAACTTAGCGAGTTATAGGATGACCCTAATTTTCTCCGGGTGCAACAGTCTCATACCCATGAGCAGTAAACTGAAACTATCTCAAGATTCAAAACCCCAATGATTATGAAATTTTTTAGGCATATACTTAGCAGTATGCCAAATCTAACAAGCTTTAAATCAAAGAAAATGGTCAAGTACACACTGAGAAAATACTCTGACAAGATGACTATTATGAGAGAGTGTTGCCAGAGAAGAAGAAAAACAAGTGACACAGCTGACTTTAAATGCTCATAGCTGAGGATTGAAAGATCCATATAGAATGGAAATTGGTGAGTAGAAAGT
>CM035431.1:139687005-139769505 GCA_020310875.1 Ceratopteris richardii
ATCAAAAATAATGTTGGAAATAACATTGAGATTAATGTCATTTAAATGACGGTGTGTGCTCGATGCCTGATCTCAAAAAATTCATGATCATGTAGCAATGAAAATGTGTTGCATTAACCATCATTATGCCCTTGTATTCATTATAGTGATAATGTACCATATTAGGTCAGAATGTGGGTGTTAATTGCCTAGTTTTTAGGTAATGAAGACATTAAGTTTTCTCACAATGATCATTTCAAACATGATAACTCCAACTACAAATGCCCACACTTTTGTTCCAACTAGTATTGAACCACAAAATCATTCTAACCTTTTTGTTCTTTATTTTTTCTATTGAAGAGAAATTTACACATCTTTACAATTAGTTTCTTTGTTTTCAAGATCTTGCATATTTAGCAAAGGAATTAGGGAGGGCTTTTAGTGATTTTTCTTTTATTTTCTTTTCTTGTAGTCTTTTTCTTTTGGTACAATATTTTCAAGAACATGTAGTGCTATATAGGTTTTTATCTCATAAGGAAAAATGCTTTCATCTAAGACTAGGAAGAAAATGTCCAATTAGATTTTCAAAGAAATTTAATAACTCATTTCTTGGGCACCTACCATACTTCTTGGCCTTGTCTATTGAACATGCCATTATTCCTCACATTTGCTCTTGCAAAATAGCAAAAGATGGTTGGGATAAACTTACCACTTCATAACAGGAAGGAATGAGGCTCGTGTTACTTACCTCTAAAAAAACTTGGAGAGTGAGCACATGAATGAAGGAGATTCCATGGACAATTTTTTGACAAAGACCAAAGACTTGAAGGAGCAATTGACTTTTTTCTGATGAACTCCTGCCAAATAGTTTACTTCTGTAAACTTTTCTGAATGGTCTTCCAAATTCATATTAGAGTTTTTCTTCTACTCTTTGACTGATAATGAAAGGCAATCCTAAATCTTGAACATTTGAGGATTTAGCATGTGTTCTATTGTAGGAAGATCAATCTTGATAGAACAGGTCCATTATGTGTGTTGCATATCAATCTTTCATGGATAGTTAGAAGGGAAAAGGTAAATGGAGCTCATTTATTAGTAATCACAAAACTGCTAATTGTGCACAATCAAAGAAGGATGACAAGATGAGGAGAAAATAGAAAATCTGAAATTGTTTTGCAAATACTATAAACGAAATGATCATGTAATAAAGAGTTGTCCAAAACTAGCTACAAAAGAGGTAAAAAAGAAAGAGGTTGGAATAGTTGTTGTAGAGACCTCTACACCCAAAACAGAGTTTGTTAATCTTGTGCAAAATGGAGAATGGGCATTTACTACTGTTTATAGTTATGACCCATCTTCTCATGAACAATGTAGGTCTGAAGTAGACTGAGATGTTTAGTACTCTGATAGTGGGGCAACCAAAGATATTACCTCACAGTGTAGTTTCTTCACTTTACTTGAGCGTGCGCCTAAAGGGAATACTATCACATGCACCAACAACTCATCTTATCTTTTCATGAAAGTTGGTAAGATAATTATGACTAGTGCTGATGGTAGTTCTTTTACATTGTCGGATGCTTTATTTGTGATAGGGATCAAGAAGAATCTATTATTAGTTTTAGCGTTAGCCAAGATCAGTTTGGTTGTGAATTTTGTTGATGAGAGATGTACAACTCATGATCTATCAAATGGAAATGTCATTATTTCTTATGATAGTTTATATTGTGGGTTGTATAACCTCATAGATTATGCAAAATCTATAAATGATTCAGCATGTGGAACTCAAGTTTCTCACGCTATGTCATATGCAAAGCTTTGGCATGCATGCTTTGGTCATCTGAATTTTGCTAGTTTGCTATGCCCGTAGAAATCTAAAAGTGTCCTTACTGCCAAAACTTGAGGCACTTGGTAAACATGTCTGTGAAGGCTCTATGTTTGGTAAAATGCAGCATTCTTCCTTCCCAAGATGGTTTAGTATGAGCTACTTAGAAATTGTGGCTCTTTCATAGTGATTTTTATGGTCCTATGCAAAAACACCTTCTTTCAGGAACTACCTTTAATTCATGACTTTCATTGATGATTTTTCCAAGCATGCATGGGTATATACATTGAAAGCTAAGTCAAAAGTGTTTATGTGCTTGAAACAGTTTCTAGTTCTCGCTAAAATATGTCAGCATGTAAAATGGGCACCCTCCATTTTGATCAAGGGGAGGGAATATATGTCTTTCAATTTTAATGCATTTTTGGCTGCATGTGGAATAAAACATTAGTGTAGAGTGCCATATACACCTCAACAAAATGGATTTGTTGAAACAAAGAACAAGTCAGTCATGGAGATGGTGAGGTATATGGTCAAGAGTCATGCTATACCACATAGTTTTTGGCTTGAGGTTGTTATGCATGCAACATATGTACTTAACAAGTGTCCCACTAAAGAATTCCAATCTATGACTCCATATGAGGCTTAGTATGGTCCCAAGTCATTTGTTGTTCATATGCATGTCTTTGCTTGTCTAGCATATGCATTAATGCCTAAAGAAACATAGGAAATTGGATGATAAAGTAATGAAATGTATTTTTGTTGGTTATAGTTCTGAAAGCAAAGGCTATCATCTGTATCATCCATAGACTAAACACATTTTGGTTAGTTGTGATGTTGTTTTTGTGGAAGATGCAATTGAGCCATTAGTCTTGTACTACGGAGACATTTTAGCTCCAAAGATGTGTATGACACTTTGTTGCCTTTGTTAATAGGTGGACAATTTAGTGTTGGTCTGAATGAGGCAATTTCTCAGCCTTTATAGGTTTCATGTGATGATGTAGACCATTCCTTTTTTTATGCAGATTTACATTGCACTTATTGATGAGTGGACTAATATAGACGAGCAAACACTGCCAAAGTGGCTAGTGTAGACCTTGTGAGATAGCAAACTAGATGCATCTCTATCATATCATACTTGTTTAGGCTCTCATAGTGCTTCTTTTGCATCAGATTCCTATGATGTGGCTACCTCTAGTCTTTGTAATGATTAGAAGCATATTTCTAATTTTAAGGCTAATTTGCATGCATCATTTGAAATGTGAGATTTGGAACAATTGCATCATTATCTGGGCATTCAATTTATTCAAGTTGATAGTGGAATAACTTTGTGTGATAAAAAATATATATTGACATATTACTGTAGTATTCTTGCCTTGAGTACTACAAACCTATTGCCACTCCTATGGAAACAGGTTTTCGATTGTGTCTTCATAATCTTGGAGATGCATTTGATGATGTTCTCTATCAGCAAGGTGTTGGATGCTTGATTAGTATACTTATGCATAACTTGGCATGATATTCAGTGTGCTATCTCACAAATGAGCAAGTTTATGCATTGCCCAAGTGTCAAGCATTGGCAGGTGGTTAAGTGCATCTTTCACTACTTGAGTGGTACACGGATACTTTGATTGCTTTATCCCCAGGGGGAATCACTATTGTCAGATTTACATTCATTTTTTTTTACTCTGAATGGGTTGGTTGCTATGAAAATTGTGTGTCCACTAGTGATTTTTGCTTCATCCTTGGTAGCTCATGCATATATTGGTTGAGAAAGAAGAAGCCTATTGTGTCCTATTCTAGTTGTGAGTCAGAGTATAGGGTAGCTTTCATAGTGATTATTGAGTGTTTGCGTATTAGACACCTTATGGATGATTTGGGTGTTGGTCAATCTTCTGCCACTGCCATCCTCACTGACAGTTAGAGTGCATTGGAAATTGCAAGGAACCCTATGTTCCATGCTCGCACTAAGCACATTGAGGTGCACTATCATTATGTCAGGGAGAGGTTCTCTCGTCAAGAGACCACTTCAGCATATCTACCCACACACGAGAACATTGCAGACCTTTTCACAAAGGCTCTACCTAGGGAGATGTTTGAAGCTTTGGGCTTACTTCCTTTTATAGAATGATTCCACATAGCTTGGCACTTCTTTATACATGACTGTTAGATCCTTTTTCACTACATCGCTCCTAGGGGGGAGATTTGTTGATATATTTTGGTACTGATGTGTGCAAACACTCAAGGACCACTCGGGCACTTTTTTCCCTCTTTGGGAGGTTTTTTTCACTTGGCTTGTATATATGCCTATAACCCTACCATTTCACTTATCTTTGTAAATTCTCTTGGTAATACACTTAGTATTGTGTTTTGTGCTCCAAGCTTGTTCTTATTCTTCCTAATGTTGTTCGGTTAACCTCAAACTCCAACATCTTTTGCTACAATGAATAAGACCCCTTAGTGCAAAGAAAAGGGCAAAAAATGTTAAATACGTCCAAGGTTGGTTTCATCAACATGCATAGCACTTGTGGGCATGGAAAAATATCTAGTGTAACATGCTTTTCTAGATTTCATTCAGGTTCTAGATGATATTTTCCATGAACTTGTGTGCATTGAAAAATATCTAGTGTAACATGCTTTTCTAGATGTCATTTAAGTTGTAGTATAGAGAGATGGTACCCCCATAATTTGTTTTTTGTGGCTACCTAGGATTGCCATTTTGATTGAGTTGTATGAACAACGATATGAATGCTCCTCTATAAATGAAGCCTCATGATCTTGATATCCTTTCACAATAATCTCACTAATCAAGTAAAAAATAATCAATTTCCTCTATCCACCCAACCTCATGCACCCCTCATGACCACTAGGGAAGGCATCATAGCCCCTCTTGAAGAGATTTTGATTGCTACTTTCTAAATGAAAAATGCTTTCCCCTTGAGAAAGAGTTAATTCTCCCTCTTTCTAAGTGACTACTCCAAATGTACATGGTTGTCTGGTTAATCAACTCAATGAACAATGTTTGAGCATGCATCTTACCAAACTGCTCTATTTTTTGAGGATAGAAATTAATAACATTCTAATCCAACCAATGTGCTTGCTCTACCCCACTAAGATGATCATTATGGTTATGATTTCTCCCCATTCAAAGGACGGTGACTTCTTCAAGTTAGACATAGATTGTGACCACCCAAGGTATTCTTGACACGTCATAGCTATAAATTGGTTGAAGAAACATTTAAAGAAGAACTAGACCTTTGGATATGTGGAACCAATCCTCATAGCAAAACGTTTGTCATCCTCTTAAGAGGAGGATAGGGTCCATCTTTCCTTGCAAAATTTGCAAATTTTCCTTCACTTTTAGGTCTTTTTCCATTAAGAATAAATTTTAATAGTCATTTATTATCATGATGGTGATCCAAAAGTACAATGGAAAACTTGAGCCTAACTATTTCCATGTCAGCTCTCGAAAAAGCAGAACCATGAGTTGTCCCACACACCAAGTGTGGGACAACACCATCCCAGTAACCCCTATTAATAGCTCATATCTATCTTTGAAAAGGATAGACATCCTATGGGCTCAGAGAAAGTAAAGATTATCATAATAGGCTTGTTGATCTATCGTCTTGGCATTAATACAAAATTTGCATTGATAAAGAACAACTTGGTGCTAGAATCATGCAACCTTCTACGTGTAAGATATAAGGAGGGAATTCAGATAGATATACAAGGAATTTAGTGTATCTTAGTGGATGAAGTTGAACATATTGATGAGATGGCTCAAATTACTACGAAGCATGCCCTAGGCCAACACATATTTCTTCTTGCCGCCAAATTAAAAATTGATGCAATTTTTTGGGAAAACATACCATTAAGCATGCACATATTAATTAATCTTAGTTTAAAGAGAAGCCTTCTATCACTCAACTTGGTGGAAGTACTCTAAGAAGTGATGTATACAATGCAAATCAGGAAAGTTTGATGGAACAGTGGAGTTGCCTCTTGCATTGGATAAGTCAACCTCTAGTTCCACATTAACTATTGGAACATGTGGGTAGTTTTGACAACCATTCCCTCTAGATTCGAGGTTCAAATCATCATAGGTAGTAAATGGCTAACAAGTTTCTCTTTATAGATTGACACTATGACCAAAAGTCACCAAGTCCATTGTTGAAAATTGAGACTCAATCATGCAAAAAGGCTCAAACATGAGTTTTGCAAGTGGACCAATCAAAAAAGAGGACCCAAAGTCGTGGAATAAATTTAAAAAGGCTCCACCAAATTCAATCGAATTCAAATCTCATCAAATCAGCCACCAAAAAGTGCACCTACACTGATTGGTGGGTGGTTAGCTAGATTGTAGGAAAATTAAAACTCTATATAAGCATTATCTCACCTTTGTTTCTTGAGTTGTATGCATTCCACAAGCTTCCCAATGAGTTTAGTGAAGACATAAACTACAGCAAGCAGCCTACTTGCTTGCTTAACTCATTTTTGCATGACTTTGCTCCTCTCTATCTAGAGGTGTAGTTAGGCTTTTCCAAATCTGATTGTAACAGATTGCAGAGCATTGTTTGCTCTATTATTGTACTCATTTTCATTGACTTCAAGCTTCATTTGGTCTCTCATATTCTGTGCTAAACTTTGCCAAAGTTTCTAGTTATTTGGCTGAGTGAGTTGTGAGAAATTGCCAACTTTGTGAAGGTATATCTCTGCACATAGGCATAGAGTTTTGCAAATAGCTAGCCTATTTTGCAGAGGGTGGTTCTCCCAGTTGGAATATCCATTTGGGATTATTTAAAGCTTTTTGTCTAGCTCTTATACTCTACTAGAAGTGTGCAAAGTTTTATTTTAAGTCTCTGTATTGGTGCAGAGAAAAGTTCAGAACAGTGAGCATATATCATTGCTTGTGGACCTAGTGGAGGGCAGCCATCTTCCATTTTTGCATTGGGGTGTTAGAATCATCCCCCATTAGTGGTATCAGAGCCATTTTGGAGGCTTGAAGACATCAATGGAATCATATTGAAGACTTTAAGGGATCAAGACAACTCGTGGAAGCACAAGGAGGACTCATCAAAGCAAGAAGACATTGAAAGGGGGCTACGTCCATTGAGATCTCGACTAGTCGAAGGTTAGCAAGCGAGAAGCTATCCAAAGGTAATATCCACACCTTCTAAAGCATAAAAACACTTGAGGAGAAGGTAGAGGAGCATCCTAAAGCTTAGTATGGCTGATTATAATGCACAAATAGAGAAGTTAGAGAAAGGCAATTATCAACCATGGAAATTTAGAGTTAGCAACTACCTTATGGGCAAAGGATTGTGGGGATTAGTGAGTGGCACGGAGCCAATGCCTCATGTACATGATCCACCACTTCAAGGGCAGGTCAAGGCACTTAATTAATGGATAGAAATGGATAGGAGAGTCATATTCATTCTATCCCAACACATAAGCAATAACATGATAGGGCATATACAAGACTTGGACACATCCAAGAAGGTTTGGGAGACCTTGGAGAGATTTTACTCTTCATCAACCAAGGCAAGTAAGATTCATCTCAAGAATGAGCTGAATAATCTTAGGAAATCACCAAGTACTAACATAAATGAGTACATTTTGAAGGTTAAGGAGCTTGCAGATGCTTTAGGCTCAATTGGGAGCCCAATCGAAGATGATGATCTTGTTGCACACATTCTCAATGGCTTGAGAGAGGATGAAAGGTGGAAAGCATTCACCACATTAGTTTATATGATGGATTCCCTACCAGAATTTGATCAATTAGTCACATTGGTGGAAACCGAGGAGATGAACCAAGGAGGTTCACAATCAAAGGGCAGCCAAGCCCAAGTTTTCTATGCAGGTAGAGGCAAAGGCAAAAGAGGTGGCCAAAAATCCCAAGGAAGATGGAGGTCAAGCTCAAGCTCAAGAAACCAAGAAGGCTCCAGCCAAAGCTATGGATCAAGAGGAAGAGGAAGGAGTAGAGGAGAGGAGGAAGATCACATGGAAGAGAAGCATCCAATGGAGAATGCTACAATTGTGGAAAACCGGGCCATTATGCAAGAGATTATTGGTCCAAAAGAGGAGGCAATCAAGGATACAAAAGGAACCAAGGTAATTATGCTAGTGCTTTAACAAATTCAGAAAATGAGAACTTGCTTATGATGTGTGGTTCAAGTGAAAGAGTCAATTCAGATTTTACATGGTACATTGATAGTGGTTGTAGCAACCATATGAGTTGCAATAAAGATGTTTTATTTAATTTACATTCACCCATCACTCAAGGACATGTAGAGACAGGGGATGACACTGAGCAAAAGATTACACATGTGGGAGATGTTGCATTGAATGGATCTCAAAGCTCGAAGGTGTTGAAGGATGTGTTGCATGTGCCAACCATCACAAAGAACTTGGTTTTGGTAGGTCAAATGGTTGAAAGAGGTTATGAGGTGAGGTTCAATGAGCAAGGATGTTTTGTTGAAGATCCCATGCAGGACTACAAGCTCATAACAAAAGGAAAGAAGCAAGGATGGCTCTTCACCATGGAGGTAAAGCCATCAACCCCTCACACTGTCTACTTGTCAATTTGAAATAAACAGATTGCAAAAATCCACTTATGGCATAAAGGCATTAGGCACATAAACTTACAAAGGATGAAGGACATGCCAAGGAAAGGCTTGGTGAGTGGTCTACCTGATCTCACATCTTAGAATATGCAACATTTGTGCCATGCTTGTCAATTAGGAAAACAAAGCAGATTGCCATTCAAGAATGGAGCACATGTGAGCAATGAAGTGTTGAATTGTTGGAAGTGAGGTAGGCCCTTAGGCTCATGTCACAGGTCCATGGTTCCATAGGTCCAGTCATGTACAACATTAATTCCAGCAATCTTCCATATTGACAAAACATGAACATATCACAACTTAATCTACAGATGATGAGACAAAGATAGAGAAAGAATAGACGTCATGTGTAAGGTGTTACGTAAGCCATCGCTTACTCATAGTATCATATATACCAATGTTCAATGTACAATGTGGGAGCAAAATTCTCAACCATTCTATGTGATGAGAAATAGATGAATGAGTGAATGTACAATGTAACAAACATATTCAGATGTATGGGCAGTAATCTGAATATACATGAGATGTGTGACCTTATAGGTTATAGAAGAGTGAATATGAGTGACTGAAAGAGGAAGGATCAGTGTGAATGGAAATCCTCAAACTCATGTGAACACACCTTCTTAAACACCTCATAAAAATATGCATAAAGCATATAAGTACTGATTCTCTTGTACCTATGCCGAATAGGACTCCTCCTGATATGAACGCCACAGCCTCCATAAACTTCAAGTAGTACCTGTGTGCATAAAGAGAATATGTACCTGAATACTGAACATAAGATGTGAATCTTATGTTAATCTCCATCTAATGTCTTTGAAGTAGCCCGACATCTTCTTGTAGAAGACAATCTTCAACCTAATATCTTCCTGTAGAAGATAATCTTCAAAATCATGTAGATGGTCCCATCCAATGTCTTTGAAGTAGCCAGACATCTTCTTGTAGAAGATAATCTTCAACCTAATATCTTCTTGTGGAAGACAATCTTCAAATACATCATGTAGATGGGCGATCCTCACCATCAAGCTGCTAATGACCAAGTCTTCTTGCCATGAACAAGAGATAACCTCCTCTCCATGAGCTAGAGTGTTAGCACACCCTTCATCTTCTCCAAGAAGAATCACCAAGAAGAACTCCATAGCTGCTCCTCAACATGCTTTAAGTTAGCACCATGGCTGCCCCATGTGCTAGAAGAAACACCACCTCTACTGAGGTCCAAGCTCTAAAAAGCTTGTGTTGATCCTAGGTGAAGGATAATTACAAGTGAGCTAAATAGTCTCTTATATAGTAGATTGTTGAGCCTTGAAGAGCACCTTGAATAAAGCAAAAGACTACGATCGCATAAAGAAAGCATGATCATAATAAAGCAAGATCGCGTCGCTCATCCGTTAGTGTTTTTTAGTTTCTCCATAAGCTTTTAATAAAGCAAAAGCTCAAAAATCATCCGCTGCGCGATATGCTGCTGACGGGATTTGAACCCGGACCACTGGGATGGGAGGACAACCACGTAGCCAAGTTGCCTCACGCTTTTGCTTGTACAAGGCATGAATTCAACTGCTATACATGCTGTAAACTGTGGTCAATTGAACCAATTAGGACATTGTTTTCCAACAATCCCCCCTGCAATGGCATATTGGTACAATCTGAACTGTATCTGCAAACTATATAATCTGCAAATTACCACAAGCTTCAAGCTTGTACTCCCGCACTGACCTTCAAACCTGAATTTGACTTTACTTCAAAAAACTGAACTTGCTGAATATGAACCATAATACTTGAGAAAATATGCAAACTAGATATCCAATAGTGTACTCATCAAGCAATCACTGCTTGACAACAAATATAGCATGAACTGTCTCTGCACCTGCTATCTCCTGTTTTCAAAAACCTGGAAACATACACTAGGATCCACATATTTGCATTTACCTTCCAAAAGAAAAGTTTCTCAAATGTACTTCTGTTGCGTCATGTAAATACACTAAACAAAATCAGGAACTGAATCCTGGAACCTGTGACTGTCAACTCACAACTTAGTGCATTATGAACACTGTTGGTTCATCTCTGACTGTACTCAAGTCATGTCAACTCATCTCAATTGCAATCAACTGAAATATGAGTCCAAAATCTATGATGTCATCATGTCTTCATCCTTTAAATCCTTCATACCTCTTTCCTTCAGAACTTGGTATAAACATATATGTGCGCACGTCTGAAATATACCTTTCTGAAATATCAAGCTTCTCTTCAAATAGAATTCTGGAACCTTCTCCTGAACAGGAACATCCTAACAGGAACTTTCTCCAAATATTCTTCTTCTTCCTTCTTCTTTCAAAGCTGGAACATAAAGAGAACTTGACAAAGGAAATATAGGAATACCTGAAATAGGAATACCTGTAGGTATGACTCTGCATTCTTTTACATATGGCTTGAAAATAAGTCTTCATGTTTCATCACCCCCTGGATGACTTAACACTAGTATCCAGTATTCTTCAAATATATCAGACTTTGTGAAATGTGGAACGTCTTCCTTCATAAATCTGATGTTCAGTTATCAATACCTGTATCTGAAACAAAATCTATGAACCCTTTTTATTAGCATTGATCAGATGCCAATAGCTTTCCATGTCATTCCTCAGCTTTCCAAAATCTAGAATAAGGTTAGCTGATCCTAACATAACAAAACCTTGTTGAAAGCTTTATAGGATTCATAACCTTCTGTAACATAACAAGTATCTTCTATCTCTCTGCAACACAAATTTGATAGAATCTGAATCTTTGACTGACTTCTTCCAATGTTAAGAATCTTCATAAACAAAGGATAGACAACCGACTCATAAATGCTCAAGATCATACAAGATCAATGATCTCTCCTGTGTAGAATCTGTTGTCATCAAACCTTCATGACTGAATGTTTGATTTACTTTCTGAATGTCTCCAAGTGTCCATGCTTCTTACAAAGTTGTAAAACTTTTCTTCAAAAAAATCCTTCAAGGAATCTGTAACTCCTTACTTGAAACATAAGTGGACAAACTTCTCACCTTAAGAACTCCAAAAGCTACAAGTTTGATACTTCATAACTTTCATATTTTACCCGGGTGAAATGTGATAGTACCTGCTTGATTTTCTTTTGGCTAACTCCACTTCTCAATCAAGTGATAGGATCTAATGGAACACCTTTTTGAATACAAGCATGTATCCAAAAAACTCGACAATCATAAAAAGTAGATTCTTCAAATGACCTGTACATCAGCAGATCTGAATTTTCTGAAGTTTTTGAAAATACTGAGTATGAGGTAACCTTTTCCAAACATAAAACCTCAACCCAAGTCTTCAACATCTGCTACAGAAAACTCTTTTACCTCAAGAGTTAGATAAAGAAGAAATATACTTCTCTGCAACTTGTCATATACCAAGTAGCTCTGTATTGACACTCCAAGAATTCTTTGATGGAACATATAAGCTGCCTGCTTAAAAGCTTCAACTAAAACATAACTCATACATATATGAGTTAAAACATATATCTGCTGCTTTTCTTTCTCTCAATGCAATTCTTTGTCAAATCTACTAAATCATGACCAAGTGTAATGCAAAACAAGAAACTGCTTCTTCTTTAAACAAGATGTTCTCGTAGACTTGTCTTTGGATGTAGAGGATAAAATAGGAAAAGTATATGGAAAATATATGAGAAAAGGAAGCCTTACTTTTCTTTTGGAAATGATGGTCTTTCTTCTTCTGCATCTTTCTTCCACCTGATGATGTCAACATTTTCAAACTTCTCTTCCATACCTTTTGTTCTCTTCATCTTGAAGTAGCAAACACTCTTGACCTCTTCAAATGAACTTTTCTCTTCCTTTAGTGTAAGAGTAAGAGATAAAACAAACATGGTATATAAATGGAAGTGAATATAGAAACATGTTTTACCATCTCCTCATATCTCTGAATCAAAATTCTGCTTCAAATGTCTGAAATGACTAAATTCACCAATCGTTTGTCTAAATGATGAATTACCCTTCTAGAGTTACCTTCTCTAGATACATTTGTACCTTGATATCCAACCAACTTACAAGAGAAAATTGGCTGAAAACAAAACTCATCTCATCTCTGCACTTGTCTTCTTAGATGAACTTTCTTGCCATGAAAGAGATCTCTCAAAACTCTCTAGAAAAACCTCTAGATGCCTGTTTTGATGTAGCCTTTAACTTTCAAATGATGAAAGCGTATAGAAGCATTCCTTGAATTTCTTTAAATCTCTTCATAACTGCTCTTCTAAGATATGACTTGCAAATGATAATCTGATAGTAGAAAGTGATACCTGTGATTTGATGTTGATCTGATTTCTTCATCTTCTCTAAACCATTGTTCTTCCTTGAATTTGAAGTAGTCTTCTCTTCATCAAGTCTGGGTCTTCAAACAATACTTTTGTAAAGTATTTGCATACTCTTCAAAAATATTTGGCTGCTAACAGATCATCAAATTCATACTCCACACTGATGAATACACATGTAACTGAAATGTCTAATTCTCAAATCTCTACTCATCTAGATTAAGTGTGTATGTCAAATGTCAAATATTAGAAGATGCTTTCAAATCATATGTTGTAAATCTGGAATTCTGGGAACCTGTGAATATGAATGAGCCTTAATGCATTGATGCCAAAGATCTAAAGTTCTGAAACCAAAACCTTAGTGCTCTGATACCAAATGTTGGAAGTGAGGTAGGCCCTTACGCTCATGTCACAGGTCCATGGTTCCATAGGTCCAGTCATGTACAACATTCATTCCAGCAATCTTCCATATTGACAAAACATGAACATACCACAACTTAATCTACAGATGATGAGACAAAGATAGAGAAAGAATAGACGTCATGTGTAAGGTGTTATGTAAGCCATCGCTTACTCATAGTATCATATATACCAATGTTCAATGTACAATGTGGGAGCAAAATTCTCAACCATTCTATGTGATGAGAAATAGATGAATGAGTGAATGTACAATGTAACAAACATATTCAGATGTATGGGCAGTAATCTGAATATACATGAGATGTGTGACCTTATAGGTTATAGAAGAGTGAATATGAGTGACTGAAAGAGGAAGGATCAGTGTGAATGGAAATCCTCAAACTCATGTGAACACACCTTCTTAAACACCTCATAAAAATATGCATAAAGCATATAAGTACTGATTCTCTTGTACCTATGCCGAATAGGACTCCTCCTGATATGAACGCCACAGCCTCCATAAACTTCAAGTAGTACCTGTGTGCATAAAGGGAATATGTACCTGAATACTTAACATAAGATGTGAATCTTATGTTAATCTCCATCTAATGTCTTTGAAGTAGCCCGACATCTTCTTGTAGAAGACAATCTTCAACCTAATATCTTCCTGTAGAAGATAATCTTCAAAATCATGTAGATGGTCCCATCCAATGTCTTTGAAGTAGCCAGACATCTTCTTGTAGAAGATAATCTTCAACCTAATATCTTCCTGTGGAAGACAATCTTCAAATACATCATGTAGATGGGCGATCCTCACCATCAAGCTGCTAATGACCAAGTCTTCTTGCCATGAACAAGAGATAACCTCCTCTCCATGAGCTAGAGTGTTAGCACACCCTTCATCTTCTCCAAGAAGAATCACCAAGAAGAACTCCATAGCTGCTCCTCAACATGCTTTAAGTTAGCACCATGGCTGCCCCATGTGCTAGAAGAAACACCACCTCTACTGAGGTCCAAGCTCTAAAAAGCTTGTGTTGATCCTAGGTGAAGGATAATTACAAGTGAGCTAAATAGTCTCTTATATAGTAGATTGTTGAGCCTTGAAGAGCACCTTGAATAAAGCAAAAGACTACGATCGCATAAAGAAAGCATGATCATAATAAAGCAAGATCGCGTCGCTCATCCGTTAGTGTTTTTTAGTTTCTCCATAAGCTTTTAATAAAGCAAAAGCTCAAAAATCATCCGCTGGGCGATATGCTGCTGACGGGATTTGAACCCAGACCACTGGGATGGGAGGACGACCACGTAGCCAAGTTGCCTCACGCTTTTGCTTGTACAAGGCATGAATTCAACTGCTATACATGCTGTAAACTGTGGTCAATTGAACCAATTAGGACATTGTTTTCCAACAATCCCCCCTGCAATGGCATATTGGTACAATCTGAACTGTATCTGCAAACTATATAATCTGCAAATTACCACAAGCTTCAAGCTTGTACTCCCGCACTGACCTTCAAACCTGAATTTGACTTTACTTCAAAAAACTGAACTTGCTGAATATGAACCATAATTCTTGAGAAAATATGCAAACTAGATATCCAATAGTGTACTCATCAAGCAATCACTGCTTGACAACAAATATAGCATGAACTGTCTCTGCACCTGCTATCTCCTGTTTTCAAAAACCTGAAAACATACACTAGGATCCACATATTTGCATTTACCTTCCAAAAGAAAAGTTTCTCAAATGTACTTCTGCTGCGTCATGTAAATACACTAAACAAAATCAGGAACTGAATCCTGGAACCTGTGACTGTCAACTCACAACTTAGTGCATTATGAACACTATTGGTTCATCTCTGACTGTACTCAAGTCATGTCAACTCATCTCAATTGCAATCAACTGAAATATGAGTCAAAAATCTATGATGTCATCATGTCTTCATCCCTTAAATCCTTCATACCTCTTTCCTTCAGAACTTGGTATAAACATATATGTGCGCACGTCTGAAATATACCTTTCTGAACTATCAAGCTTCTCTTCAAATAGAAGTCTGGAACCTTCTCCTGAACAGGAACATCCTAACAGGAACTTTCTCCAAATATTCTTCTTCTTCCTTCTTCTTTCAAAGCTGGAACATAAAGAGAACTTGACAAAGGAAATATAGGAATACCTGAAATAGGAATACCTGTAGGTATGACTCTGCATTCTTTTACATATGGCTTGAAAATAAGTCTTCATGTTTCATCACCCCCCTGGATGACTTAACACTAGTATCCAGTATTCTTCAAATATATCAGACTTTGTGAAATGTGGAACATCTTCCTTCATAAATCTGATGTTCAGTTATCAATACCTGTATCTGAAACAAAATCTGTGAACCCTTTTTATTAGCATTGATCAGATGCCAATAGCTTTCCATGTCATTCCTCAATTTTCCAAAATCTAGAATAAGGTTAGCTGATCCTAACATAACAAAACCTTGCTGAAAGCTTTATAGGATTCATAAACTTCTGTAACATAACAAGTATCTTCTATCTCTCTGCAACACAAATTTGATAGAATCTGAATCTTTGACTGACTTCTTCCAATGTTAAGAATCTTCATAAACAAAGGATAGACAACCGACTCATAAATGCTCAAGATCATACAAGATCAATGATCTCTCCTGTGTAGAATCTGTTGTCATCAAACCTTCATGACTGAATGTTTGATTTACTTTCTGAATGTCTCCAAGTGTCCATGCTTCTTACAAAGTTGTAAAACTTTTCTTCAAAAAAATCCTTCAAGGAATCTGTAACTCCTTACTTGAAACATAAGTGGACAAACTTCTCACCTTAAGAACTCCAAAAGCTACAAGTTTGATACTTCATAACTTTCATATTTTACCCGGGTGAAATGTCATAGTACCTGCTTGATTTTCTTTTGGCTAACTCCACTTATCAATCAAGTGATAGGATCTAATGGAACACCTTTTTGAATACAAGCATGTATCCAAAAAACTCGACAATCATAAAAAGTAGATTCTTCAAGAGTTAGATAAAGAAGAAATATACTTCTCTGCAACTTGTCATATACCAAGTAGCTCTGTATTGACACTCCAAGAATTCTTTGAGGGAACATATAAGCTGCCTGCTTAAAAGCTTCAACTAAAACATAAATCATACATATATGAGTTAAAACATATATCTGCTGCTTTTCTTTCTCTCAATGCAATTCTTTGTCAAAACTACTAAATCATGACCAAGTGTAATGCAAAACAAGAAACTGCTTCTTCTTTAAACAAGATGTTCTCGTAGACTTGTCTTTGGATGTAGAGGATAAAATAGGAAAAGTATATGGAAAATATATGAGAAAAGGAAGCCTTACTTTTCTTTTGGAAATGATGGTCTTTCTTCTTCTGCATCTTTCTTCCACCTGATGATGTCAACATTTTCAAACTTCTCTTCCATACCTTTTGTTCTCTTCATCTTGAAGTAGCAAACACTCTTGACCTCTTCAAATGAACTTTTCTCTTCCTTTAGTGTAAGAGTAAGAGATAAAACAAACATGGTATATAAATGGAAGTGAATATAGAAACATGTTTTACCATCTCCTCATATCTCTGAATCAAAATTCTGCTTCAAATGTCTGAAATGACTAAATTCACCAATCGTTTGTCTGAATGATGAATTACCCTTCTAGAGTTACCTTCTCTAGATACATTTGTACCTTGATATCCAACCAACTTACAAGAGAAAATTGACTGAAAACAAAACTCATCTCATCTCTGCACTTGTCTTCTTAGATGAACTTTCTTGCCATGAAAGAGATCTCTCAAAACTCTCTAGAAAAACCTCTAGATGCCTGTTTTGATGTAGCCTTTAACTTTCAAATGATGAAAGCGTATAGAAGCATTCCTTGAATTTCTTTAAATCTCTTCATAACTGCTCTTCTAAGATATGACTTGCAAATGATAATCTGATAGTAGAAAGTGATACCTGTGATTTGATGTTGATCTGATTTCTTCATCTTCTCTAAACCATTGTTCTTCCTTGAATTTGAAGTAGTCTTCTCTTCATCAAGTCTGGGTCTTCAAACAATACTTTTGTAAAGTATTTGCATACTCTTCAAAAGTATTTGGCTGCTAACAGATCATCAAATTCATACTCCACACTGATGAATACACATGTAACTGAAATGTCTAATTCTCAAATCTCTACTCATCTAGATTAAGTGTGTATGTCAAATGTCAAATATTAGAAGATGCTTTCAAATCATATGTTGTAAATCTGGAATTCTGGGAACCTGTGAATATGAATGAGCCTTAATGCATTGATGCCAAAGATCTAAAGTTCTGAAACCAAAACCTTAGTGCTCTGATACCAAATGTTGGAAGTGAGGTAGGCCCTTAGGCTCATGTCACAGGTCCATGGTTCCATAGGTCCAGTCATGTACAACATTAATTCCAGCAATCTTCCATATTGACAAAACATGAACATACCACAACTTAATCTACAGATGATGAGACAAAGATAGAGAAAGAATAGACGTCATGTGTAAGGTGTTACGTAAGCCATCGCTTACTCATAGTATCATATATACCAATGTTCAATGTACAATGTGGGAGCAAAATTCTCAACCATTCTATGTGATGAGAAATAGATGAATGAGTGAATGTACAATGTAACAAACATATTCAGATGTATGGGCAGTAATCTGAATATACATGAGATGTGTGACCTTATAGGTTATAGAAGAGTGAATATGAGTGACTGAAAGAGGAAGGATCAGTGTGAATGGAAATCCTCAAACTCATGTGAACACACCTTCTTAAACACCTCATAAAAATATGCATAAAGCATATAAGTACTGATTCTCTTGTACCTATGCCGAATAGGACTCCTCCTGATATGAATGCCACAGCCTCCATAAACTTCAAGTAGTACCTGTGTGCATAAAGAGAATATGTACCTGAATACTTAACATAAGATGTGAATCTTATGTTAATCTCCATCTAATGTCTTTGAAGTAGCCCGACATCTTCTTGTAGAAGACAATCTTCAACCTAATATCTTCCTGCAGAAGATAATCTTCAAAATCATGTAGATGGTCCCATCCAATGTCTTTGAAGTAGCCAGACATCTTTTTGTAGAAGATAATCTTCAACCTAATATCTTCTTGTGGAAGACAATCTTCAAATACATCATGTAGATGGGCGATCCTCACCATCAAGCTGCTAATGACCAAGTCTTCTTGCCATGAACAAGAGATAACCTCCTCTCCATGAGCTAGAGTGTTAGCACACCCTTCATCTTCTCCAAGAAGAATCACCAAGAAGAACTCCATAGCTGCTCCTCAACATGCTTTAAGTTAGCACCATGGCTGCCCCATGTGCTAGAAGAAACACCACCTCTACTGAGGTCCAAGCTCTAAAAAGCTTGTGTTGATCCTAGGTGAAGGATAATTACAAGTGAGCTAAATAGTCTCTTATATAGTAGATTGTTGAGCCTTGAAGAGCACCTTGAATAAAGCAAAAGACTACGATCGCATAAAGAAAGCATGATCGTAATAAAGCAAGATCGCGTCGCTCATCCGTTAGTGTTTTTTAGTTTCTCCATAAGCTTTTAATAAAGCAAAAGCTCAAAAATCATCCGCTGCGCGATATGCTGCTGACAGGATTTGAACCCGGACCACTGGGATGGGAGGACGATCACGTAGCCAAGTTGCCTCACGCTTTTGCTTGTACAAGGCAAGAATTCAACTGCTAAACATGCTGTAAACTGTGATCAATTGAACCAATTAGGACATTGTTTTCCAACATGAACATCATACATGCAGATGTATGAGGACCTACAAGGGAGCCATCCATTGGAGGTAATAGATATTTTGTCACATTTATAGATGATCATTCAAGGTTTGTTTGGATTTAGTGCATGAAGTCAAAGTCAAAGGTGTTTTACCACTTCAAGAGGTTCAAAAATCTAGTGGAGAAGGAAACAAGGAAGTATATAAAGACTTTCAAAATGGATGGAGGCGAAGAGTATTTTTCAAATGAATTTTTAGATTTTCTACATGAACATGGCATCAAAAGGAAATTCACTTGCAGGTATACACCTAAACAAAATGGCGTGGCAAAAAGGAAGAATAAATACATAGCTGAAGTGGCTAGATCTTTGTTAAATGAAATGAATGTTCCTAACTCTTATTAGGCTGATGCAACAAATACAGCCATATACATTATGAATAGGTGTCCAACCTCAGGAGTACATGGAGTTACACCTTATGAAGCTTGGTGTGGTAAGAAACCCAACCTTTCACATCTCAAAGTATTTGTTTATGTGTGTTATGTTCACATACTTCAAGAATTGAGACACAAGTTAGATGCCCAGGAAGATAGGTGTATATTTCTTGGATATTCTTCATATCAAGAGGGTTTAAGGTGCTATAAACCTTGCACCAAAGAGCTTAAGGTATCTAGGGATGTAATATTTGATGAGTTGTTGCCTTCGTATGGTAGCAAAGATGTGTTACAGGTTGATGATGCATATGAAGCCCAGAAGAAGTTCAAAGAGCTACAACAAAGCATGGAGGTAATGTTGGAAATGAGGTAGGCCCATAGCTGATATCAAAAATCCATGGTTCCATAGGTCCAGCATATACAACATAGAATCTAGCAATTTTCAATATTGACAAAACATGAACATACCACAACTTAATCATACAAATGATGAGACAAAGATAGAGAAAGAATAGACGACATGTGTAAGATGTTATGTAAGCCATCGCTTACTCATAGTATCATATATACCAATGTTCAATGTACAATGTGGGAGCAAAACTCTCAACCACTCTATGTGAAGAGAAATAGATGGAAGAGTGAATGTACAAATGTAACAAACATATTCAGATGTATGGGCAAAAATCTGAATATACATGAGATGTGTGACCTAATAGGTTATAGAAGAGTGAATATTAGTGAATGAAAGAGGAAGGATTAGTGTGAAATTGATAATCAACAAACCCTCATTTAACCAGAGTCTATGGAAGACCCTAAGCCAGATACGTGTGTGAAAAGGTCACATACTTAAAATGTAGCAAAGAATGCTAATAAGTTTGCTGTCAAAAATCCTCAAACTCATGTGAACACACCTCCTCAAACACCTCATCCAAATATGCATAAAGCATATACGTATTGTTTCTCTTGTACCTATGCCGAATAGGACTCCTCCCTTATATGGATGCTACTGCCTCCATAAACTTCAAGTAGTACCTATGTGCATAAAGAGAATATGTACCTAAATAATTAACATAAGATGTAAATCTTATGTTAAACACCATCCAATGTCTTTGACGTAGCCTGAAATCTTCATGTAGAAGACAATCTTCAACTACAACATGTAGATGGCCGATCCTCACCATCAAGCTGCTAATGATCAAGTCTTCTTGCCATAAACAAGAGATAACCTCCTCTCCATGAGCTAGAGTGTGAGCACACCCTTCATCTTCTCCAAGAAGAATCATTAAGAAGAACTCCATAGCCGGTCCTCAACATGCTTCAAGTTAGCATCATGGCTGCCCCATGTGCTAGAAGAAACACCACCTCTATTGAGGTCCAAGCTCTCCAAAGCTTGTGTTGAACACTAGGTGAAGGATGATTCAAGTGATCCCAAGCTTGTGTCTATATAGCATGTTCTTGATCCAATAAAGCACTCCCAAAATCTTTTAATAAAGCTATTCATAATACGATCGCTAAGAAAAATCAATCATGAAAAATCCGTCCATCTTCGCTGCCGCTAATTAAAGCAAAAGCATTGGTCAACGCCGCTGCTACAGTCCATGAGATTCGAACTCTGGTGGGCAGCATGAGAGGATTATAGACTAACCATTGCGCCCACGTTGTTCTATTGTACAAAAACTATTAAAGAGTTCTACAGATTCTTATTGCGCGCATCTGCTTGTGTATACAACGACTAAGAACACAAGCTACACATGCTATTATCTGTGAGCAAGTTTGACCAACTTTGACCAATAGGAACATTGTTTTCCAACAATCCCCCCTACAATGTCATATTGGTACAATTCAAGCTTGTACTCCCACACTTCAGAACTTGTTCTTCAAAACTGAATTTGACTTTCCTTCAAAAAATCTGAACTTGCTAAATATGAACCATAATACTTGAGAAAATATGCAAACTAGATATCCAATAGTGTACACATCAAGCAATCACTACTTGACAACAAATATAGCATGTACTGACTCTGAACCTGCTATCTTCTGGTTTCAAAAACCTAAAAATATACACTAGGATCCACATATTTGCATTTACCTTCCAAAAGGATTTCTCAACGTACTTCTGCTATGTCATGTAAATACACTAAACAAAATCAAGAACTGAGTTCTGGAACTTGTGATTGACAACTCACAACTTAGTGTATTATGAACACTACTAGTTCATCTCTGATTGTACTCAAGTCAAGTTAACTCAACTCAATTGAAATCAACTGAAATCAATTGAAATCAAGGAGTCAAAAAATCTATGATGTCATCATGTCTTCATCCTTTAAATCCTTCATACCTCTTTCCTTCAGAACCTGGTATATATATATGTGTGCGCACTTCTCAAATATACCTTTCTGAAATATCAAGCTTTTATTCAATAGAATTTTGGAACCTTCTCCTGAACAGGAACATCCTAACAGGAACTTTCTCCAAACATTCTTCTTTTTCCTTCTTCTTTCAAAGCTGGAACATAAAGAGAACGTGAAAAAGGAAATATAGGAATACCCGTAGGTATGACTCTGTATTCTTTCACATATGGTTGAAAATAAGTCTTCATGTTTCATCACCCCCCCCCCTCGGATGATTTAACACTAATATCTATTATTCTTCAAAAATATCAGACTTTATGAAATCTAGAACATCTTTCCTTCATAAATCTGATGTTCATTGATCAATACCTGTATCTGAAACAAAACTTTTGAATCCATATTATTAGCATTGTGCAGATGCCAATAGCTTTCCATGTCATTCCTCAGCTTTCCAAAATCTAGAACAAGGTTAGTTGATCTTAACATAACAAAACCTTGCTTAAAGCTTTATAGGATTCATAACCTTCAGTAGTATCTTCTTTTATCTCTCAACAACACAAATCTGATAGAATCTGAATCTTTGACTTACTTCTTCCAATGTTAAGAATCTTCACAGACAAAGGATAGACAAATGACTTATAAATACTCAAGATCATACAAGATCTATCCAAGATCAATGATCTCTCTTGTGTAGAATCTGCTCTCATCAAACCTTCATGACTGAATGTTTGATTTGCTACCTGAATGTCTTCAAGTGTCCATGCTTCTCAAAAAGTTGTAAAACTTTTCTTCAATAAATCCTTCCCAAGAATCTGCAACTCCTACTTTCTCACCTTGAGAACTCCAAAAGTTGCAAGTCGTCACTTCATAACTTTCATATTCTACCCGGGTGAAATGTGATAGTACCTGCTTGATCTTCTTTTGGCTAACTCCACTTCTCAATCAAGCGATAGGATCTAATGGAACACCTTTTTGAATACAAACATGTATCCAAAAGTCTAGACAATCATAGAAAGTAGATTCTCCATTGACTTGTACATCAACAATCTGAATTTTCTAAAGTTTTCTGAAAATATTGAATATGAGGTAACCTTTTCCAAACATAAAACCTCAACCCAAGTATTTAACATCTGCTACAAAAAACTCCTTTACCTCAAGAGTTAGATAAAGAAGAAATATACTTCTCTGCAACTTGTCATATACCAAGTAGCTTTGTATTGACACTCCAAGAATTCTTTGAGGGAACATATAAGCTGCCTGCCTAAAAGCTTCAACTAAAACATAACTCATACATATATGAGTCAAACCATATATCTGTTGCTTTTCTTTCTCTCAATGCAATTCTTTGTCAAATCTACTAAATCATGACCAAGTGTAATGCAAAACAAGAAACTGTTTCTTCTTCACACAAGATGTACTCGTAGACTTGTCTTTGGGTGTACAGGATAAAATAGGAAAAGTATATGGAAAATAAATGAGAAAGGAAGCCTTACTTTTCTTTTGGAAATGATGGACTTTCTTCTTGTGCATCTTTCTTCCACCTGATGATGTCAACATCTTCAAACTTCTCTTCCATACCTTTTGTTCTCTTCATCTTGAAGTAGAAAGCACTCTTGACTTTTTCAAATGAACTTTTTCTCTTTCTCTAGTACTAAGAGTAAGAGATAAAACAAACATGGTATATAAATGGAAGTGAATATAGGAACATGTTTTATCATCTCCTCATATCTCTAAATCAAAATTCTGCTTCAAATGTCTGAAACGACTAAATTCACCAATCTTTTGTCTGAATGATGAATTACCTTTCTAGAGTTACCTCTCTAGATACCTACATTACATTCTGTACCTGGATACCAACCAATTAACAACAGAAAATTGGCTGAAAAACTTATCCCATCTTCACATATGTCTTCTTAGATGAACTTTCTTGCCATGAAAGAGATTTCTCAAAACTTTCTAGAAAAACCTCTAGGTACCTGTTTTGTTGTAGCCTTTAACTTTCAAATAATGAAAGTGTATAAAAGCACTCCTTGAAACCTTCAAATCTCTTCATAACTGCTCTTCTAAGATATGACGTGCAAATGATAATCTGATAGTAGAAAGTGATACATGTGATTTGATGTTGATCTGATTCCTTCATCTTCTCTAAACCATTGTTCTTCCTTGAATTTGAAGTAGTCTTCTCTTCATCAAGTCTTGGTCTTCAAACAATACTTTTGTAAACTATTTGCATACTCTTCCAAAAATATTCGACTGCTAACAGATCATCAACTTCATACTCCACACTAATGAATACACATGTAACTAAATTGTCTAATTCTCAAATCTCTACTCATCTAGATTAAGTGTGTATGTGAAATGTCAAATATTAGAAGATGCCCTTAAATCATATGTTGTAAACCTAGAATTCTAGGAACCTGAGAATATGAATGAGCCTTAATGCATTGATGCCAAAGTCCTAAAGTTCTGAAACCAAAACCTTAGTGCTCTGATACCAAATGTTGGAAATGAGGTAGGCCCATAGCTCATTTCACAGATCCATGGTTCCATAGGTCCAGCATATACAACATAGAATCTAGCAACCTTCAATATTGACAAAACATGAACATACCACAACTTAATCATACAAATGATGAGACAAAGATAGAGAAAGAATAGACGACATGTGTAAGATGTTACGTAAGCCATCTCTTCCTCATAGTATCATATATACCAATGTTCAATGTACAATGTGGGAGCAAAACTCTCAACCACTCTATGTGATGAGAAATAGATGGAAGAGTGAATGTACAAATCTAACAAACATATTCAGATGTATGGGCAGAAATCTAAATACATATGAGATGTGTGACCTAATAGGTTATAGAAGAGTGAATATGAGTGACTGAAAGAGGAAGGATCAATGTGAAACTGATAATCAACAAACCCTCATCTAACCTAAGGCTATGGAAGACCCTAAGTCAGATACGTGTGTGAAAAGATCACAAACTTAAAAAGTAGCAAAGAATGCTAACAAGTTTGCTGCCGGAAATCCTCAAACTCGTGTGAACACACCTTCTCAAACACCTCATCCAAATATGCATAAAGCATATACATACTATTTCTCTTGTACCTATGCCAAATAGGACTCCTCCTGATATGGATGCTACTACCTCCATAAACTTCAAGTAGTACCTGTGTGCATAAAGAGAATATGTACCTGAATACTTAACATAAGATGTAAGTCTTATGTTAAACACCATCCAATGTCTTTGACGTAGCCCAAAATCTTCATGTAGAAGACAATCTTCAACTACAACATGTAGATGGCCGATCCTCACCATCAAGCTGCTAATGACCAAGTCTTCTTGCCATAAACAAGAGATAACCTCCTCTCCATGAGCTAGAGTGTGAGCACACCCTTCATCTTCTCCAAGAAGAATCATTAAGAAGAACTCCATAGCCGCTCCTCAACATGCTTCAAGTTAGCATCATGGCTGCCCCATGTGCTAGAAGAAATGTTGGGAGAAATGGTTGGATGCACTCAGAAGATTGAGTAGATGCTGCTAGTCCTGCTTTGCACCAGCCCTCTTTGACTCCAGATATGCTTAGTACAATTGCTTAGCTTCCAAATGATACCAAGAAAGCATATATGTACTTTGCAAATGATATGTGTAATGATCAAATCAAAACAGATAACTTGGCACTTCAAAAACAAGAAAAACTTGCTATTTTTGTAGTGACACCTGCTCAGACTTTCACTCAGTGTGACCAACACACTAACAATTGATCAAATTCCTTCTGGACATATTAAATTAGCTCAACAAGCTACCATTTGCAAGTGGAATGAGAAGAAATGACAAACTATACTCTGAGAAAGATGTTTAGCAAAAATATATGTACCCCCGACTTTTTAGGAATTCTGCAGACACATACCAGTGTGCACTTCGAGCAAGATTTCTCCGGGATGACTAATCCTTTGACCTTGAGATTTCGTAGGCATGTAGTATGCTTGGAGCTGGTTCCAATGTGCTTTGAATCACTTGATTTAGTTCAGTAGATCTTGAGATATGCTCCTCTGAAGTTGACAGACTTAAACCAGAGATTATGAATGTGTATACTTCTATTGATTGATGTAGTTGTACAATCTCATTAGCATGACAAGCATGGCTAAATGAGGTGTTGTGGTGTAGGCTATGAAGTAGCACTAACACACACAAAGTTACAATGGTAAATGCCTCGGGGAGTGAGCTCAATTGGACTCGCTAAAAAACACGACTCTTCAAGTACATTTTTTATAGAAGTTGAGTTGAGATTTGAATTTGAATTCAAATTCAAATCTCCTTCAATCACTCCTCTAAAAATTAGGGAGATATTCTCTCCATTTACACCATCCAAATTCCACGACTAATCAAGTAGGTAAGTGATTACAAGTAAATGCCAAGTCATATAGACTTTTACAATGAGTAAAATGTAATAACACATAGGCAAGTGTTCCTATGGTTCTAGCTTCACATAGTGATATCCTTCAAGGGTTCCAAGCCAAAGGTGAAGGCTTGAAATGCACCAACAGCTCCCCCTCAAGCCAAGCACTTTGGCTTAAGTCTTCATCTTTAGTCTTCAATCACATCCTGCAATCCAATCATGGATTTGAATCTGCATAACTTGTTCCCATCCAAAGCTTTAGTGAGTAAATCTGCACATTGCATATTAGTGGACACATAAGTCAATTGAATCTCTTTGCTAAGTAACTTCTCTCTCACATAGTGGTAATGAACCTCTATGTGTTTGGTTCTAGCATGATATATTGGATTAGCTGCAAGGTGAAGAGAGCTTGTGTTATCTCCAAAGATAATTGGAGGTCTAGTGTATAGACCTAACTCTGTATACAAAAGCTTTAACCAGATAGCTTCTTGAGTGGCATTGGCAAGCCCTCTATACTCTGCTTCAGAGGATGACAAAGCCACTGTAGGTTGCTTCTTGGCTGACCAAGAAATAGGTTTATCTCCTGCAAAACAAATGTAACCTGATGTGCTTCTCCTATCATCCTTGCATCCTGCCCAATCTGCATCTGAGTATACTTTAATGTCAATATCTGATGTATAAGGAAAGTACAAACCATGACTTTGAGTTCCTTTCAAATACTTCAAGATCTTCTTTGCTGCCTCTAGGTGAGGTACCCTTGGTTTGTGCATGAATTGGCTTAGCACACTAACTCCATATGCTATGTCAATTTTTGTCAAGGTAGCATAATTCAAACTACCTACCATGCTTTGATATCCTGTAATGTCTTGTATTTCATCCCCTTCATGAGCACTTAGTTTTAGGTTGACCTCCATTGGAGTAGTTGAGACTTTAGCATCCTGCAAGCCAAACTTCTTGACCATATCCTGTACATACTTCTTTTGAGTGATATATATACCTGAGTTGGTGTAGACTAACTCAAGACCTAAGAAGTACTTCAATAATCCAAGATCATTGATCTTGAATTCCTTCATCATCTGTCCTTTGATGTGTCTAATCCCATTGACATCATTGCCTGTAATGATGATGTCATCAACATAAACACACAAGTAGATTACCTCTGTACTACTCCTCTTTATGAACAGAGAAGTGTCAGCTTTGCTCATCACAAATCCTTGGTCTTGGAGGTAGGTTGTCAACCTGTAATTCCATGCTCTAGGTGCCTGCTTTAAACCGTATAGAGCCTTCTTCAATTTACAAACATAGTTTACCTTCTTGGGATCTTCATAGCCAGGTGGTTGTGACATGTAGACTTCTTCAGATATCCATCCATTCAAGAAAGCATTCTTGACATCTAATTGGTACATGTTCCAATTCTTGGATGCAGCTACACTCACCAATATTCTGATAGTTGGCATCTTAGCCACAAGAGAAAATGTCTCCTCATAATCAATGCCTTGGGTTTGTGCAAAACCCTTGGCTACCAACCTAGCTTTGTACCTGTTTATTGTTCCATCAGAATTCCTCTTTAGCTTGTAGATCCATCTGGATCCTATCACCTTCATAGAGTCCTTCTTGGGTACCAAGTCCCAAGTATCACTCTCCTTGAGAGCTTCCATTTCTTCATCCATAGCTCCTTTCCATTCTGGTTTGGTGATTGCTTCTTCATAGGTACCTGGTTCTTCATTCAACAAATCCTTTGCAAGATATACAGAATGTTTAGTTACAAGTGATGTGTCATACCCATATCTGATAGGCCTTTTACTTTCTCTCTGAGATCTCCTCATTGCTTGAGTTGAGGATTCTGGTATATCCTCTAGCTTCTTCATCTTCATCTTTCCTTTGGACTTCCATGCCTTGAATTCCTCAAGGTTAATTGTATCATCATCATCTGAGCTTGAGTCTTCTTTCTGGATTGGTTCCTCCTTGGTGAGCTTTGGGAAATCTTCTTCCATATCATAGGGTAGACTAACCTTCCTGCATTCATTCTCATACCATGAGTCATTCTCATCAAAGATGACATCTCTGCTTACCTTGAAGCCTTTGTTTGTTGGGTTGTAGAATCTATATCCCTTTTGGTTCAAATCATAACCAATGAAGATACATTTTTCAGCTTTAGGGTCTAGCTTTCCCCTTACCTGTGAGGGAATATGCACATATGCTACACAACCAAAGATTTTGCAATGATCCAGAGAAGGTCTCTTACCATGCCAAGCTTCATATGGTGTCATGCCATCAAGTGATTTGGATGGCAACCTATTTATGAGATAGGTGGCAGTAGATACACTTTCTGCCCAAAGATAATTTGGCAATTTCTTTTCATTTAGCATAGACCTAGCTGTTTCTACAATGAGTCTATTTCTTCTTTCAACTACCCCATTTTGCTCAGGTGAGTACCTTGTAGTTATTTCCCTTTTGATGCCTCTTTCCTGCAAGAACTCTTCAAAATCATTAGAGAAGTACTCTCCTCCTCCATCTGACCTTAGCCTCTTCAAGCTTCTTCCTGTTTGGTTTTCAACAAGTGCAAGATACCTCTTGAAACAATTAAATACTTCATCTTTATGCTTCATAAAGTATAAGATAGTCCACCTGCTATAGTCATCAATAAAGGACACATAGTACCTTGATCCTGAAATGGAAGGATCCTTGCTAGGTCCCCAAACATCTGTGTGTACCAAGTCTAGGTAGTCTTCATGCATGAAACCTTTCCTTGAATAGGGCAACCTGTGAGACTTACCAAACTGACATGCTCCACACTTATAAATCATGTGTTGCTTGGACACATTAGGTATCCCAAGCACACATTGATCCCTGCACATTTGCTTTAGGGTTCTTTCACCTATGTGACCTAACCTCTTGTGCCATATTTCTAACTCTGAAAGTGTTTGATCCTTGTAATTATATAAAGCAATGTTCTTGGTGTCTTCTAGCTCAAAAGTAAACAATCTACCTGATTTCTCCCCCTTGGCAATTCTTTTGAAACCATGTCTTGGGTCCTCCACATATGCTCCATGTTGAGTGAACCTGACCTGCAACCCTTTCTCCACAATCTGACCAACACTCATTAGATTCTTGGTGATGTTTGGTACATAGAGTACCCTGCTCAATAGATTCTGGTTACCATCACATGTCTTTACATTTCCAATCTTTACAACAGAATGTTTAGTATCATCACCTGTTTGTACCTGATGTTTGCCCTTGGGTTCTTCCAAATCAGAGAGTAGTGCCACATTGCCAGCTACATGGTTAGAACATCCTGAGTCAATATAAAATAAATGATCATCATTTGTACCTGCCTTGGAGGTCATATTCATGATCAATAGGGAGTCATCTTGCTCCTCTGTGTAGTTGTTGTAATCCCTTCTATTTCTGAATCCACCTTGATAGTTACCATTGTGGTTGTGGTTGTAATTGTTGTTGTATTGATTGTTGTATCCATTGTAGCCCTGGTGTTGGTTGAACCTGCCTCTCCCTTGAGAGTATCCACCTCTTGAGTAGCATCTTCCTCTCTGATTCTTGTAGTTCTTGTAACATTCATCTGTGGTATGATTGGACAATCCACAGATGTTGCATGGTGATGAGTTGTAGGGTCTCCCCCTACCTGACTTACCTCCTTTGCCTCTTCCTCTTGAGGATCTACCTCTCCCTTGCCATAAACAAGAGATAACCTCCTCTCCATGAGCTAGAGTGTGAGCACACCCTTCATCTTCTCCAAGAAGAATCATTAAGAAGAACTCCATAGCCGGTCCTCAACATGCTTCAAGTTAGCATCATGGCTGCCCCATGTGCTAGAAGAAACACCACCTCTATTGAGGTCCAAGCTCTCCAAAGCTTGTGTTGAACACTAGGTGAAGGATGATTCAAGTGATCCCAAGCTTGTGTCTATATAGCATGTTCTTGATCCAATAAAGCACTCCCAAAATCTTTTAATAAAGCTATTCATAATACGATCGCTAAGAAAAATCAATCATGAAAAATCCGTCCATCTTCGCTGCCGCTAATTAAAGCAAAAGCATTGGTCAACGCCGCTGCTACAGTCCATGAGATTCGAACTCTGGTGGGCAGCATGAGAGGATTATAGACTAACCATTGCGCCCACGTTGTTCTATTGTACAAAAACTATTAAAGAGTTCTACAGATTCTTATTGCGCGCATCTGCTTGTGTATACAACGACTAAGAACACAAGCTACACATGCTATTATCTGTGAGCAAGTTTGACCAACTTTGACCAATAGGAACATTGTTTTCCAACAATCCCCCCTGCAATGTCATATTGGTACAATTCAAGCTTGTACTCCCACACTTCAGAACTTGTTCTTCAAAACTGAATTTGACTTTCCTTCAAAAAATATGAACTTGCTAAATATGAACCATAATACTTGAGAAAATATGCAAACTAGATATCCAATAGTGTACACATCAAGCAATCACTACTTGACAACAAATATAGCATGTACTGACTCTGAACCTGCTATCTTCTGGTTTCAAAAACCTAAAAATATACACTAGGATCCACATATTTGCATTTACCTTCCAAAAGGATTTCTCAACGTACTTCTGCTATGTCATGTAAATACACTAAACAAAATCAAGAACTGAGTTCTGGAACTTGTGATTGACAACTCACAACTTAGTGTATTATGAACACTACTAGTTCATCTCTGATTGTACTCAAGTCAAGTTAACTCAACTCAATTGAAATCAACTGAAATCAATTGAAATCAAGGAGTCAAAAAATCTATGATGTCATCATGTCTTCATCCTTTAAATCCTTCATACCTCTTTCCTTCAGAACCTGGTATATATATATGTGTGCGCACTTCTCAAATATACCTTTCTGAAATATCAAGCTTTTATTCAATAGAATTTTGGAACCTTCTCCTGAACAGGAACATCCTAACAGGAACTTTCTCCAAACATTCTTCTTTTTCCTTCTTCTTTCAAAGCTGGAACATAAAGAGAACGTGAAAAAGGAAATATAGGAATACCCGTAGGTATGACTCTGTATTCTTTCACATATGGTTGAAAATAAGTCTTCATGTTTCATCACCCCCCCCCCTCGGATGATTTAACACTAATATCTATTATTCTTCAAAAATATCAGACTTTATGAAATCTAGAACATCTTTCCTTCATAAATCTGATGTTCATTGATCAATACCTGTATCTGAAACAAAACTTTTGAATCCATATTATTAGCATTGTGCAGATGCCAATAGCTTTCCATGTCATTCCTCAGCTTTCCAAAATCTAGAACAAGGTTAGTTGATCTTAACATAACAAAACCTTGCTTAAAGCTTTATAGGATTCATAACCTTCAGTAGTATCTTCTTTTATCTCTCAACAACACAAATCTGATAGAATCTGAATCTTTGACTTACTTCTTCCAATGTTAAGAATCTTCACAGACAAAGGATAGACAAATGACTTATAAATACTCAAGATCATACAAGATCTATCCAAGATCAATGATCTCTCTTGTGTAGAATCTGCTCTCATCAAACCTTCATGACTGAATGTTTGATTTGCTACCTGAATGTCTTCAAGTGTCCATGCTTCTCAAAAAGTTGTAAAACTTTTCTTCAATAAATCCTTCCCAAGAATCTGCAACTCCTACTTTCTCACCTTGAGAACTCCAAAAGTTGCAAGTCGTCACTTCATAACTTTCATATTCTACCCGGGTGAAATGTGATAGTACCTGCTTGATCTTCTTTTGGCTAACTCCACTTCTCAATCAAGCGATAGGATCTAATGGAACACCTTTTTGAATACAAACATGTATCCAAAAGTCTAGACAATCATAGAAAGTAGATTCTCCATTGACTTGTACATCAACAATCTGAATTTTCTAAAGTTTTCTGAAAATATTGAATATGAGGTAACCTTTTCCAAACATAAAACCTCAACCCAAGTATTTAACATCTGCTACAAAAAACTCCTTTACCTCAAGAGTTAGATAAAGAAGAAATATACTTCTCTGCAACTTGTCATATACCAAGTAGCTTTGTATTGACACTCCAAGAATTCTTTGAGGGAACATATAAGCTGCCTGCCTAAAAGCTTCAACTAAAACATAACTCATACATATATGAGTCAAACCATATATCTGTTGCTTTTCTTTCTCTCAATGCAATTCTTTGTCAAATCTACTAAATCATGACCAAGTGTAATGCAAAACAAGAAACTGTTTCTTCTTCACACAAGATGTACTCGTAGACTTGTCTTTGGGTGTACAGGATAAAATAGGAAAAGTATATGGAAAATAAATGAGAAAGGAAGCCTTACTTTTCTTTTGGAAATGATGGACTTTCTTCTTGTGCATCTTTCTTCCACCTGATGATGTCAACATCTTCAAACTTCTCTTCCATACCTTTTGTTCTCTTCATCTTGAAGTAGAAAGCACTCTTGACTTTTTCAAATGAACTTTTTCTCTTTCTCTAGTACTAAGAGTAAGAGATAAAACAAACATGGTATATAAATGGAAGTGAATATAGGAACATGTTTTATCATCTCCTCATATCTCTAAATCAAAATTCTGCTTCAAATGTCTGAAACGACTAAATTCACCAATCTTTTGTCTGAATGATGAATTACCTTTCTAGAGTTACCTCTCTAGATACCTACATTACATTCTGTACCTGGATACCAACCAATTAACAACAGAAAATTGGCTGAAAAACTTATCCCATCTTCACATATGTCTTCTTAGATGAACTTTCTTGCCATGAAAGAGATTTCTCAAAACTTTCTAGAAAAACCTCTAGGTACCTGTTTTGTTGTAGCCTTTAACTTTCAAATAATGAAAGTGTATAAAAGCACTCCTTGAAACCTTCAAATCTCTTCATAACTGCTCTTCTAAGATATGACGTGCAAATGATAATCTGATAGTAGAAAGTGATACATGTGATTTGATGTTGATCTGATTCCTTCATCTTCTCTAAACCATTGTTCTTCCTTGAATTTGAAGTAGTCTTCTCTTCATCAAGTCTTGGTCTTCAAACAATACTTTTGTAAACTATTTGCATACTCTTCCAAAAATATTCGACTGCTAACAGATCATCAACTTCATACTCCACACTAATGAATACACATGTAACTAAATTGTCTAATTCTCAAATCTCTACTCATCTAGATTAAGTGTGTATGTGAAATGTCAAATATTAGAAGATGCCCTTAAATCATATGTTGTAAACCTAGAATTCTAGGAACCTGAGAATATGAATGAGCCTTAATGCATTGATGCCAAAGTCCTAAAGTTCTGAAACCAAAACCTTAGTGCTCTGATACCAAATGTTGGAAATGAGGTAGGCCCATAGCTCATTTCACAGATCCATGGTTCCATAGGTCCAGCATATACAACATAGAATCTAGCAACCTTCAATATTGACAAAACATGAACATACCACAACTTAATCATACAAATGATGAGACAAAGATAGAGAAAGAATAGACGACATGTGTAAGATGTTACGTAAGCCATCTCTTCCTCATAGTATCATATATACCAATGTTCAATGTACAATGTGGGAGCAAAACTCTCAACCACTCTATGTGATGAGAAATAGATGGAAGAGTGAATGTACAAATCTAACAAACATATTCAGATGTATGGGCAGAAATCTAAATACATATGAGATGTGTGACCTAATAGGTTATAGAAGAGTGAATATGAGTGACTGAAAGAGGAAGGATCAATGTGAAACTGATAATCAACAAACCCTCATCTAACCTAAGGCTATGGAAGACCCTAAGTCAGATACGTGTGTGAAAAGATCACAAACTTAAAAAGTAGCAAAGAATGCTAACAAGTTTGCTGCCGGAAATCCTCAAACTCGTGTGAACACACCTTCTCAAACACCTCATCCAAATATGCATAAAGCATATACATACTATTTCTCTTGTACCTATGCCAAATAGGACTCCTCCTGATATGGATGCTACTACCTCCATAAACTTCAAGTAGTACCTGTGTGCATAAAGAGAATATGTACCTGAATACTTAACATAAGATGTAAGTCTTATGTTAAACACCATCCAATGTCTTTGACGTAGCCCAAAATCTTCATGTAGAAGACAATCTTCAACTACAACATGTAGATGGCCGATCCTCACCATCAAGCTGCTAATGACCAAGTCTTCTTGCCATAAACAAGAGATAACCTCCTCTCCATGAGCTAGAGTGTGAGCACACCCTTCATCTTCTCCAAGAAGAATCATTAAGAAGAACTCCATAGCCGCTCCTCAACATGCTTCAAGTTAGCATCATGGCTGCCCCATGTGCTAGAAGAAATGTTGGGAGAAATGGTTGGATGCACTCAGAAGATTGAGTAGATGCTGCTAGTCCTGCTTTGCACCAGCCCTCTTTGACTCCAGATATGCTTAGTACAATTGCTTAGCTTCCAAATGATACCAAGAAAGCATATATGTACTTTGCAAATGATATGTGTAATGATCAAATCAAAACAGATAACTTGGCACTTCAAAAACAAGAAAAACTTGCTATTTTTGTAGTGACACCTGCTCAGACTTTCACTCAGTGTGACCAACACACTAACAATTGATCAAATTCCTTCTGGACATATTAAATTAGCTCAACAAGCTACCATTTGCAAGTGGAATGAGAAGAAATGACAAACTATACTCTGAGAAAGATGTTTAGCAAAAATATATGTACCCCCGACTTTTTAGGAATTCTGCAGACACATACCAGTGTGCACTTCGAGCAAGATTTCTCCGGGATGACTAATCCTTTGACCTTGAGATTTCGTAGGCATGTAGTATGCTTGGAGCTGGTTCCAATGTGCTTTGAATCACTTGATTTAGTTCAGTAGATCTTGAGATATGCTCCTCTGAAGTTGACAGACTTAAACCAGAGATTATGAATGTGTATACTTCTATTGATTGATGTAGTTGTACAATCTCATTAGCATGACAAGCATGGCTAAATGAGGTGTTGTGGTGTAGGCTATGAAGTAGCACTAACACACACAAAGTTACAATGGTAAATGCCTCGGGGAGTGAGCTCAATTGGACTCGCTAAAAAACACGACTCTTCAAGTACATTTTTTATAGAAGTTGAGTTGAGATTTGAATTTGAATTCAAATTCAAATCTCCTTCAATCACTCCTCTAAAAATTAGGGAGATATTCTCTCCATTTACACCATCCAAATTCCACGACTAATCAAGTAGGTAAGTGATTACAAGTAAATGCCAAGTCATATAGACTTTTACAATGAGTAAAATGTAATAACACATAGGCAAGTGTTCCTATGGTTCTAGCTTCACATAGTGATATCCTTCAAGGGTTCCAAGCCAAAGGTGAAGGCTTGAAATGCACCAACAGCTCCCCCTCAAGCCAAGCACTTTGGCTTAAGTCTTCATCTTTAGTCTTCAATCACATCCTGCAATCCAATCATGGATTTGAATCTGCATAACTTGTTCCCATCCAAAGCTTTAGTGAGTAAATCTGCACATTGCATATTAGTGGACACATAAGTCAATTGAATCTCTTTGCTAAGTAACTTCTCTCTCACATAGTGGTAATGAACCTCTATGTGTTTGGTTCTAGCATGATATATTGGATTAGCTGCAAGGTGAAGAGAGCTTGTGTTATCTCCAAAGATAATTGGAGGTCTAGTGTATAGACCTAACTCTGTATACAAAAGCTTTAACCAGATAGCTTCTTGAGTGGCATTGGCAAGCCCTCTATACTCTGCTTCAGAGGATGACAAAGCCACTGTAGGTTGCTTCTTGGCTGACCAAGAAATAGGTTTATCTCCTGCAAAACAAATGTAACCTGATGTGCTTCTCCTATCATCCTTGCATCCTGCCCAATCTGCATCTGAGTATACTTTAATGTCAATATCTGATGTATAAGGAAAGTACAAACCATGACTTTGAGTTCCTTTCAAATACTTCAAGATCTTCTTTGCTGCCTCTAGGTGAGGTACCCTTGGTTTGTGCATGAATTGGCTTAGCACACTAACTCCATATGCTATGTCAATTCTTGTCAAGGTAGCATAATTCAAACTACCTACCATGCTTTGATATCCTGTAATGTCTTGTATTTCATCCCCTTCATGAGCACTTAGTTTTAGGTTGACCTCCATTGGAGTAGTTGAGACTTTAGCATCCTGCAAGCCAAACTTCTTGACCATATCCTGTACATACTTCTTTTGAGTGATATATATACCTGAGTTGGTGTAGACTAACTCAAGACCTAAGAAGTACTTCAATAATCCAAGATCATTGATCTTGAATTCCTTCATCATCTGTCCTTTGATGTGTCTAATCCCATTGACATCATTGCCTGTAATGATGATGTCATCAACATAAACACACAAGTAGATTACCTCTGTACTACTCCTCTTTATGAACAGAGAAGTGTCAGCTTTGCTCATCACAAATCCTTGGTCTTGGAGGTAGGTTGTCAACCTGTAATTCCATGCTCTAGGTGCCTGCTTTAAACCGTATAGAGCCTTCTTCAATTTACAAACATAGTTTACCTTCTTGGGATCTTCATAGCCAGGTGGTTGTGACATGTAGACTTCTTCAGATATCCATCCATTCAAGAAAGCATTCTTGACATCTAATTGGTACATGTTCCAATTCTTGGATGCAGCTACACTCACCAATATTCTGATAGTTGGCATCTTAGCCACAAGAGAAAATGTCTCCTCATAATCAATGCCTTGGGTTTGTGCAAAACCCTTGGCTACCAACCTAGCTTTGTACCTGTTTATTGTTCCATCAGAATTCCTCTTTAGCTTGTAGATCCATCTGGATCCTATCACCTTCATAGAGTCCTTCTTGGGTACCAAGTCCCAAGTATCACTCTCCTTGAGAGCTTCCATTTCTTCATCCATAGCTCCTTTCCATTCTGGTTTGGTGATTGCTTCTTCATAGGTACCTGGTTCTTCATTCAACAAATCCTTTGCAAGATATACAGAATGTTTAGTTACAAGTGATGTGTCATACCCATATCTGATAGGCCTTTTACTTTCTCTCTGAGATCTCCTCATTGCTTGAGTTGAGGATTCTGGTATATCCTCTAGCTTCTTCATCTTCATCTTTCCTTTGGACTTCCATGCCTTGAATTCCTCAAGGTTAATTGTATCATCATCATCTGAGCTTGAGTCTTCTTTCTGGATTGGTTCCTCCTTGGTGAGCTTTGGGAAATCTTCTTCCATATCATAGGGTAGACTAACCTTCCTGCATTCATTCTCATACCATGAGTCATTCTCATCAAAGATGACATCTCTGCTTACCTTGAAGCCTTTGTTTGTTGGGTTGTAGAATCTATATCCCTTTTGGTTCAAATCATAACCAATGAAGATACATTTTTCAGCTTTAGGGTCTAGCTTTCCCCTTACCTGTGAGGGAATATGCACATATGCTACACAACCAAAGATTTTGCAATGATCCAGAGAAGGTCTCTTACCATGCCAAGCTTCATATGGTGTCATGCCATCAAGTGATTTGGATGGCAACCTATTTATGAGATAGGTGGCAGTAGATACACTTTCTGCCCAAAGATAATTTGGCAATTTCTTTTCATTTAGCATAGACCTAGCTGTTTCTACAATGAGTCTATTTCTTCTTTCAACTACCCCATTTTGCTCAGGTGAGTACCTTGTAGTTATTTCCCTTTTGATGCCTCTTTCCTGCAAGAACTCTTCAAAATCATTAGAGAAGTACTCTCCTCCTCCATCTGACCTTAGCCTCTTCAAGCTTCTTCCTGTTTGGTTTTCAACAAGTGCAAGATACCTCTTGAAACAATTAAATACTTCATCTTTATGCTTCATAAAGTATAAGATAGTCCACCTGCTATAGTCATCAATAAAGGACACATAGTACCTTGATCCTGAAATGGAAGGATCCTTGCTAGGTCCCCAAACATCTGTGTGTACCAAGTCTAGGTAGTCTTCATGCATGAAACCTTTCCTTGAATAGGGCAACCTGTGAGACTTACCAAACTGACATGCTCCACACTTATAAATCATGTGTTGCTTGGACACATTAGGTATCCCAAGCACACATTGATCCCTGCACATTTGCTTTAGGGTTCTTTCACCTATGTGACCTAACCTCTTGTGCCATATTTCTAACTCTGAAAGTGTTTGATCCTTGTAATTATATAAAGCAATGTTCTTGGTGTCTTCTAGCTCAAAAGTAAACAATCTACCTGATTTCTCCCCCTTGGCAATTCTTTTGAAACCATGTCTTGGGTCCTCCACATATGCTCCATGTTGAGTGAACCTGACCTGCAACCCTTTCTCCACAATCTGACCAACACTCATTAGATTCTTGGTGATGTTTGGTACATAGAGTACCCTGCTCAATAGATTCTGGTTACCATCACATGTCTTTACATTTCCAATCTTTACAACAGAATGTTTAGTATCATCACCTGTTTGTACCTGATGTTTGCCCTTGGGTTCTTCCAAATCAGAGAGTAGTGCCACATTGCCAGCTACATGGTTAGAACATCCTGAGTCAATATAAAATAAATGATCATCATTTGTACCTGCCTTGGAGGTCATATTCATGATCAATAGGGAGTCATCTTGCTCCTCTGTGTAGTTGTTGTAATCCCTTCTATTTCTGAATCCACCTTGATAGTTACCATTGTGGTTGTGGTTGTAATTGTTGTTGTATTGATTGTTGTATCCATTGTAGCCCTGGTGTTGGTTGAACCTGCCTCTCCCTTGAGAGTATCCACCTCTTGAGTAGCATCTTCCTCTCTGATTCTTGTAGTTCTTGTAACATTCATCTGTGGTATGATTGGACAATCCACAGATGTTGCATGGTGATGAGTTGTAGGGTCTCCCCCTACCTGACTTACCTCCTTTGCCTCTTCCTCTTGAGGATCTACCTCTCCCTTCATAGTTTGCTTGGGAGGTAGAACCTTCTTCATCAACCTTCTTACTTTTACCTTTATCTTTAACCTTTTTATCAGTATATAGAGCAGAGGGGTTGTTACCTTTTGATTGATCTCCTGCCTTTGTAAACTCTGCTTCATGTGTGAATAGTTGGCCCATGAGTGTTGTGAGATCTGGGGTATGTATGTCCATGTAGAGGTCCATTGCAGTGGTGAAGCTTTCCCACTTATCATGTGCCTTGAGTCCATTTGTTACTTGCCTGACTATTTGCTCCTCTTCAATCTTCTCTCCAATGCTTGCTAATTGGTCTGCCACATCTTTAATCTTAGTCACATACTCTGAGACTGATTGCTTAGGCTGCTTCCTAAGGGTTGTGAATTCAATCCATAGTTGATTCTTCCTGGCCCTTGTGTTGGAAGAGAAATATGTTGATAGAGTTTCCCAAGTCTCTTGGGAAGTCTTACAGTTCCTTATATGAGGTAAAAGGAAATCAGATATAGAGTTAAGAAGGTAAGACCTTGCCAAAGCATCCTTTGCACACCATTGGTTGAGTCTCTCTTGTTCATCCTTGGTGGGTAGTCCTCTAGCTTTGAATGAGGGCAGTTCCTCATCTCCTGATATGAATCCAAATAGGCTTCTTCCTTGTAGATAGGTCTTCATTCTCAATGACCAGGCTTGGTAATTGTTCCTGTCCAATTTGTCAATGAATGAAGGAAAACCATCTCCCATGTTTACCTTATTTGCTCTGATACCACTGTTGGGAGAAATGGTTGGATGCACTCAGAAGATTGAGTAGATGCTGCTAGTCCTGCTTTGCACCAGCCCTCTTTGACTCCAGATATGATTAGTACACTTGCTTAGCTTCCAAATGATACCAAGAAAGCATATATGTACTTTGCAAATGATATGTGTAATGATCAAATCAAAACAGATAACTTGGCACTTCAAAAACAAGAAAAACTTGCTATTTTTGTAGTGACACCTGCTGAGACTTTCACTCAGTGTGACCAGCACACTAACAATTGATCAAATTCCTTCTGGACATATTAAATTAGCTTAACAAGCTACCATTTGCAAGTGGAATGAGAAGAAATGACAAACTATACTCTGAGAAAGATGTTTAGCAAAAATATATGTACCCCTGACTTTTTAGGAATTCTACAAACAGAGACCAGTGTGCACTTCGAGCGAGATTTCTCCGGGATGACTAATCCTTTGACCTTGAGATTTTGTAGGCATGTAGTATGCTTGGAGCTGGTTCCAATGTGCTTTGAATCACTTGATTTGGTTTAGTAGATCCTGAGATATGCTCCTCTGAAGTTGACAGACTTGAAGTAGATAACTCAGAGAAACCAGAGATTATGAATGTGTATACTTCTATTGATTGATGTAGTTGTACAATCTCATTAGCATGACAAGCATGGCTAAATGAGGTGTTGTGGTGTAGGCTATGAAGTAGCACTAGCACACACAAAGTTACAATGGTAAATGCCTTGGGGAGTGAGCTCAATTGGACTCGCTAAAAAACACGACTCTTCAAGTACATTTTTTATAGAAGTTGAGTTGAGATTTGAATTTTAATTCAAATTCAAATATCCTTCAATCACTCCTCTAAAAATTAGGGAGATATTCTCTCCATTTACACCATCCAAATTCCACGACTAATCAAGTAGGTAAGTGATTACAAGTAAATGCCAAGTCATATAGACTTTTACAATGAGTAAAATGTAATAACACATAGGCAAGTGTTCCTATGGTTCTAGCTTCACATAGTGATATCCTTCAAGGGTTCCAAGCCAAAGGTGAAGGCTTGAAATGCACCAACAAGAAACACCACCTCTATTGAGGTCCAAGCTCTCCAAAGCTTGTGTTGAACACTAGGTGAAGGATGATTCAAGTGATCCCAAGCTTGTGTTTATATAGCATGTTCTTGATCCAATAAAGCACTCCCAAAAGCTTTTAATAAAGCTATTTGTAATACGATCGCTAAGAAAAATCAATCACAGATTCTTATAGCACCCGTCTTCTTGTGTATACAAGGACTAAGAACACAAGCTACACATGCTATTATCTGTGAGCAAGTTTGACCAACTTTGACCAATAGGAACATTGCTTTCCAACAGATAAGTGGTCCAACCACTTCAAGCACACCATCAGAGGAGAGTAGTACATCATCTTGGCATGGAAGGACAAGGAATGAAGCTCATTCAAGTGAAGGAAGTAGTAAAGGAAAGGAAAAGGCAAATGACAAAGACCATCGATGGGTAGACATGGAACCTACAAGTGACAAAGATATGGAAAAATTAGAAACTCTAGGATTTAAAGCATCTAAACCAAGGAGGAGGAGATTCCTACCACCTAATAGTGAGGTAAGGTCATCCAATAGGGTTAAATACCCTATTCAAAGGTTAACTTATGATTCATTCATTGCAAGACACTATGCCTACATGAGTCAAGTTATAGCTTGTGAAGAACCTAAATTTTTTGAAGAAGCAAATAAGCATAGGGAATGGATTGAAGCCATGGAGGAGGAAGTCAAAGCACTTGAAGAAAATGATACTTGGTCATTGGTGCCAAGAACAACGGACATGAAATTCATTGGCAACAAATGGGTGTACAAGGTAAAGAGGCATGCAGATGGGAGCATCTCTAGGTATAAAGCAAGGATGGTTGCCAAAGGTTTTTCTCAAACCTATGGCATAGACGTTGAGGAAACATTCAGTCCAATAGCTAAGATTTCTACCATCAGAAGTTTGATTGCAATTTCAGCCTCAAAAGGTTGGAAGATGTACAAGTTGGATGTGAAGAATGCTTTCCTAAATGGAGAGCTTGAAGAGGTAGTTTTCATGGACCAGTCCCAAGGCTTTGAAGATGAGAGGTTTCCACATCATGTATGCAGGCTAAAGAAGGCTCTTTATGCACTCAAGGAAGCACCAAGGGCTTGGAACCAAAGACTTGTGGACTACTTGGTAAAATGTGGATACAATCAGAGTCATGCAGACCCATCACTCTTTGTGAAGAAGGAAGGTAGCAAAATTGTTTTCATTTGTATATATGTTGATGATTTGATCGTTACAGGGGATGATGAAGCCAACATCAAGGACATAAAGAGGAATCTTGGATGTGAGTTTAAAATCTCAGATTTAGGGATTTTTAAGGTACTTTTTTGGGATTGAAGTACTATATAAAGAGGAAGGTATATACTTGATGCAAAGGAAATATATTCTTGATCTTTTGAAGAAATTTGGCTTGTGTGATTGCAAGCACATTTCAAATCCATTAGAAGTAAATGTTAAACTAAGTGCTCATGAAGGTTAACAAGTGAAGGATGTGACCATTTATAGGTCAATAATTGGTTGTCTCTTGTATGCTACTATGACAAGACCTGATATTGCACATGTAGTTGGAGTGTTATCTCAATTTTTGCAAGCACCAAGACTACCTCATCTTGTTGCAGCCAAAAGGGTACTTAGGTGCCTCACAGGATCAGTGAATGAAGGTCTATATTTACCATTTGATGATGAATTAAATGTACAAGCTTATTGTGATGTTGATTGGGCAGGTTCCAAAGATGACACAAGGAGCACTAGTGGATATGTTTTCATGCTAGGGAAGAAGACCATCTCATGGATGTCAAAGAAATAACCAACCGTGGCTCTTTCATCGACCGACGCTGAGTATAGAGGCTTAGCACAAGTCTCATGAGAGCTTATATGGGTCAAAAAGTTGTTTGTTGATCTTGATTTGTAGGTTAAGCAAGTACCTATTTTTTGTGACAACATAAGTAGCATATGCTTGGCTCAAAATCCGGTGTTCCATGCAAGGACGAAGCATATAGAAGTGCATTACCACTTTATTCGAGAGATGATCATGTCAAAGGATGTCAAGGTGGAGCATGTAAATACAAAGGAACAATATGCAGATATGTTTACCAAAGCATTGGATGGAGTAAAGTGCTACAACACTTCAAGGCATGCATTGGAATGCAGCTTTTTTGCTCTCTCATTTTAATCATTTTCATTTATTTCAAGTTTCATTTTGTCTCTCATATTGTGCCCTAAACTTTGCCAAAGTTTCAAGTTATTTGGCTCAGTGAGTTGTGAGAAATTGCCAACTTTGTGAAGGTATATCTCTGCACATAGGCAAAAAGTGTTGCAAACACGTAGCATGTTTTGCAGAGGGTTCTTTTCCTAATTGGGATATTTATTTGGGATGATTTAAATCGTTTTGGGTATCTCTTATAGTCTACTACAAGTCTGCAAAGTTTTATTTAAAGTCTTTGTAGTGGTGCAGAGAAAAGTTCAGAATTGTGAGCCTATATCACTGCTTGTGGACCTAGTGGAGGGCAGCCATCTTCCATTTTTGCATTGGGGTGTTAGAATCATCCCCCATCATCCATTACCTACAATAGAAAATGGTGTAGGATTCAAGGAATGCATTACCTCTACATATACCAATTAATAGTAGTTGCTTCCCATTCCAAAAGCTTCATGAGAAACAATTAGGAATACTGATTTATAGGGAAATCATGCAAGTCAAGCTTCAAGAGGAGGATGCATTGTCATGGGATTAGAAAAAGAAATTAACACTAAATTCTCATCCATCTCTTGAAATCGCATGTTGAGGAAAGGCCAATTTAAAATAAAGGAAGTGTTCCCACCAAATATTCAACATTGGGATGACCTTCCAACCCATTGCTTGTGGGAACCACTAATGATCTAAGTCTAGACGCATTTAGAATCCTCTCAAGTAGTTGAAATTGCAACAAGAAGTGGGAATCCAACTTAAAGTGACCAATGAGTTCTTTGAACTACCACACTCACTTGTATTAAATTCAAATGAAATATAGATTCGAAAGGGAGCCAACACTCCCACATAGATATCTTAGTACACTACACTACACCACAATAAATAAATCCCTAAAGGGCCTCCAACCTTAGCATCATTTTACAAACCAAATTTATACACGCCATGGTAAGCACCCTCCATCCACCTCAATATGCACCAAGGGTGCATCATCTACCTAATCCATTACAGAAACTTCTTGGATTTCAAAGGCTAAGCCATCCAAACTAGAAATTTTGACAACTTTGGGTGATGTTAATCCCACTCTATTAAGAACATATGTCTTATTGTAGCAATAATGAGTTGATGGAACTTCAATATGAAAATTAAACCTCTTCAATTTGTCAATACAAGAACAAGCTAATGTGATTGTTGCTTAAAGACTAATGCAATAAACGAAAAATAAATCATTCACAAAAGAGATCTACTGACAATAGATAAAGATGGAAATGATAGAAATAGGATTTTCTCTAATCAAACTCGAGATGAGATCTACTTAGAATAGATAAAGATGGAATTGATAGAGACACGATTTTCTCTAATCACGACTTTTTGTAAAGTTATTATTGGAAATTTGAAATGATCATAACTCTCTAAATATAGCACCAAATTGAGTGATTTAAGTACCTATTCCATGCCATTTTCCATGCAAAATCCAAATATGGTATTAGAAATGACTTATCATGAGTTAAAAAACTGACGCAATCACTTCAAAATAGACGACTTTCTTCCAACCAAGAAAATATATTTTCACATATCATTACTCTCAGTATAGGTCTCACAAATAAGTCTCAAGTCAATCTAGAACTTAATAATCAACCAAACAACACACAACATGTCACACAAGACATCTCACAAAGACAGCATGATGAATAAGAAGATCGAGAGCCAAAGAGAGAACTCTGTTCTCAAGAAGAAAAAATTACAAATGAACAAGAAGTCCCCCATTCATCTTTACAATTGACTTATAAACTAGTTCCAAAACAGACAAATTTTCCCATTTCTAATCGACTAGACCTCTAACTCTAGTCCTCCAAATGACTTTCTAGCTTTGTACATGGCTCTAGCATAACTCAAGAAAGACTCTTCTCGAGTTCTATAAAATTTAGAGCTTTCAAAACTCTATTCTTTGGCTAATTATAGGAAAAAAGTATCTATTTAAGATTCTTCCTTCAACATCCTCCCCCTCTTAATCCATTTGATGCCCTGCAAAAGTCATGGCCTCTTTAAATATAGGCCCTTGGATTTGTTTAATTGTCAATGATTAAGATGTGTTTCTTCCTCCAAAATACAATGTTGCATGTTATCCATTAGATCTTGATTTTAATCAGACCTTGGTGATGGGTTATGGGCCAATTTGAGCGCCCACAATCATGTCCATTGGATCTAAAGAGGATCTATGACTAAGCATCAACCCTCATAAAGAAAAAGCCCTTTTGAATCTCCACCTTTCGATGAGGGTCATTAGACCACTAATGGAAGCTCCAAAAATGTTCTCCGCCGCAAATCTGGTTAACCATTGGATTTCCTAAGATATAAGGGGTAGAAAACATGTAGAGAGTGTGCAAAAGAATGTGTGGGATCATCATTACCTCCATGAGTTTTTAGGCATTCCCTCTCTCACCTTTCATCTCTTTTAATCTTACCATTATATCCCAACAACCAAAGGCTGAGAGATTTTGAATTTTAGAACTCAAATGGAAAACCAAATTCAAATACCAATAGTGGTGTTTTATGGCCTTTAATAGGGAAAACGGAGATCAAACGGTTCTATTTACTTTAGTTATGAATGAAATAATAAATAACTTAAATTAACTAATGAGGAATGCCTAACAGCCAATACATCGCAGGACCATATGGTTGAGCTGCTCTATATCTAGCAATACCATCTTGATAGGATGGTAAAATCAATGATTCTTCGATTATCTATTCTTTAATTACCTCCTCTACTTCGGTTTCAGTTGGTTTTGTGTGAGTACGTCTATTTAGAGGTGGCAGAAATAAGTTTTGTCCACTCTGTGGTTTAGGAGATGCAATGGAAAATAAAGTTAAGAAGTTAGTTAAACAATGGTCGTAGGATATGGAAATTAAAGATTCTGTAGTGATTTCATCTTTAATGACTTCTTCTATTACTACTTCTATAGACTCACTTCTAGCTTCAATGCTTTCAAACACAACTAAAAGCTCTGTGGACATCAGAAATGTATATCAATGGAAAATAGTAAATGAATTAATGAATGTGATAAGAATAGTTCTTAACAATAATACTGCTAATGATAAATCTCTCTAAATGATAAATTTAGCTAAAAAATGATGATGATTTCTAATGAATCCTATATAAAGAATGTTGTATATAGCTAGATCAAAAGTAAGCTTCAATGGGCTTGATAAGATAGATGGAATAGTGTTGAAACAACTCAATCTTCAATTTGACAAAATCTTCACTCTTTGACCATGCCCTTTGGACACTTCTTCTCTTCAATGTCTGCAAAAGAAAACATTAAACATGAGTAAAGTGACAAGAAATCATTAGGAAACATAAATAAAACTTAAAAGACATAATTCAGATGTACATATAACATCCTCATTCACATGCTTATGTTCATGCATATATTAAAACATTTATATGCAATATAATGCATGCTTATGCTAATACATTCCCATGCTAACTTGCTAGCATATATTAACTTCCTTTCTCCATATTCATTCTCATTTATGTCCATGGCATACTAATCATACATACACTTCCATACATATGCACATACATACTCACATGCACATGCATCTTAAAACATACATTCATATTTCTATTATGCACTCACATGCACATGTTTCTACTACACAATCACATGCATTTATATGCTCACATACATTCTCATGTACTTCACATTATGTAAACATTCATATGCAAACCCTCTTATTTTCCTATGCTTAGAACTAAGTACTCTTTATAATTATTTATCTAATTATACCATAACAATATCTAGAATAGCTCATTAAACTTAATTCTATCTAATTAAAACAATGCAATAATATAACTAATTAGATTTAATTATTAAAACAATGGAATACTAGATATCCATTGGATTTAATTGTATCTAATTAAAACAATGCTATAGTATATATATCTATCATCTCTCTCTCTCTCTCTCTCTCTCTCTCTCTCTCTCTCTCTCTCCCTCCCTCCCTCCCTCCCTCCTCTCTCTCTCTCTCTCGCACTGCATCTCAGCCAGTGGTGAGGGGGGAAAGAGAATCTCTTTCACTTTCTCTCTCCCCAACTCTAACTCTCTCTCTGTCTACACTCCTACATGCATGTTAGTCGTCAGGGAACAGCTATCCATAAACTCTATCTGCTTGACATTGTTGACAGTGAGATCAACAGTCACTAAACTCAGACCATCGCTAGGAGAGCCGCCTACTATGAGTGGGGAAAAGAGCACTAAATTTCTCAATCTTTTTGTCTCTCTGTCGGCTCGTTTGCGAGCTCATCTGTGCTAAATCACTACACCTATCACATGCGTGCATTTTAAGAAGCCTAGGAGGATGGGGTATGACTCCTCTCTTCCTCTCTCACTAAAAAACTCTTTTTTTGCGCAAGTCTCTTCCATTGTCTGCTCTCTCTCTACGAGCTAATCTGTGCACAACCATCCGACAGACCACTCCCAAGGAAAAAAAAAAGTAATGTTTTATTTTCCTTTTCCTCTAACTCTCTCTCTACACCGTTGTCGTCGAGATTTTCTCTCCTCTCTCACTCATGAAGGCCTACAGGAAACACATTCGGTGAAGGTAGCCAGAATTCCATGAGAAGTCCAAGATGCATCAAGGATGTCAAAGGGAGTTCACATGCAAACTTTGGAAGAAATCGAGCAAATCCAGGCTAGCAATCAAAGCTGGTCAAACTTTGGAAATTAGGGCAAAAATTTCAATGTCTCCAAATCACATGAAAATTCATATACTTGTAAAGCCTATCAAAGGCAGTCTATAGCCCGAATTTCACATGAAAATGGATTTTCTAGCACATTGATATGCCATGTGCATTTTGTAAAAAATGTAATTTTCCCACTTAGAACCTACAAAATTTTGTATAGGAATTTTTGTTAGCCATATGGTTTGGCATGTATAAAGAGCATATGTGGCTACATATTTCTACAAAGTTTCAAGGCTATCAGAGCTTCCTAGACACTTTAATGCCACCTTGCAAGCTTCCAAATGTAGTCAAACTTGTACAAGGAAGATTCAGATGGGAGTTTTTTTTGCAGATTCCTAAAGGAGGCCTTTCAAAACATAGTCCTACAAACTTTTATCTTCATCAAAGGATATTTGAAGGGTCAAAGAGCACAAAATCCAGTTTTCAAGGTCACCACAATTTTCTAGAATAAGAAAATTGAAGGCTTGAAGGGCTGCCACATGGCAAAATATGATTGAACCATGTTGTACGATCAAGATGAGCTCATATTCAAGGGTGGAGATGCACTAAAGCATAAAGGAAGGAGGATCCACGAGTTTTTTCATCAAAGAAGACTTTTTTGATAGTTAAAGATCAATAGTGCAAAGTTTCTCCAAAAAATAGTGGTTTATCTTATCCGAATTGATCTCAGCACTGATCCGACGGTCCAGATCATCCCCAGATCCAATGGTGGAGAATGAAGGCACCTAAATTTCACTCCTTTACACTAGAATTGATAGAAAGAACAATTCCAAGCCATTGATTTGATTAATCAAACGGTTGTAATCGAAAGTAGTGATCCTAGAGTTGAGAGTTGATTTCTCTAGATCCAAGGGCCCAAATTCATTCAAAAAACTATATAAACCCCCCTCCAAACTCCTAGAGCATCATTGTTAGGCATCCATAGGGCTCTTGCTAGCCTAAGGTTTCCTTGAGACGATTACCCTCGGTTGAGCGAGTGAGGATCCAAGGTGGGCTAGTATGAGTATAGTACCTAGTTTCAAATTTAAGTTAGAACTCCAATCTAGGATAGGCTCTTGAAACTCGCATCTCTATCTTGACTGACCCTTGGTGGAGCGCGTGAGTGAGTTAGAGCTGGTTTTAATGAGTCTTAGACTTCTTTAGTTAGACGTTAGGAGCCTATACATACATAGGGTCAATGAAGTGGAACTCATCTTCTTAGGTGTGACATTCGGTTGAACTATCATGGTTTGACGGTCGGAACCACCTTTGATGAGTAGACTGCTTAGCTTGACGTATCACGACGATCTTATACATGTGTCTTAATTCAAATCCTTTTAATTCATGTCAGTTGTCATTTGTCTCTTGTCTCTTGTCTCTCCGTCTCTTAAGTATTTTTACATGTCTTCTATTTTCTTCTATGTGTGAGAAGGCTCTGCAGTATTGCGTTGAACCAGTGAGGATGTTTCATTGAGCTTGTGATTAAACTCTATCATCATAATTCACTTGCATGCATATAATCCATACATACCCATACATATTGATTAGTTTCTAAAAGTGTATAAGAAGCTCCAATATTGGACCATTCTTCCTTTCGAAACTGATTTATGTGTAAGGATTCCATCTATTCTCGTTATGCATACACATCATCCAAAGAAGACTATGCATATGGATTAGAATTATGAAGTGTTTAAGAAGCTCCTTCAATGGACCATTCTTCCTTCCAAATTTGATTTGTGCGTATGGTTCTCTTTCATTCTTATCAGTCATGTTCATAAATCTAACTTGCACTCCTACATTCCCATTCCCATAATCATTTCAACATCTCTCTCTTCTCCATACTCAACATTAATTTCACTTTCATGTCCTTAAACCTTCCACCATTCATTAGCTTAATACACCCTATGTGTGCCACGACCGGACCCGATCCACCCGGATTGCGATCACCTCCACATTTGAACCCAACGTGAAACGCTTCGTGACATTTGCTTCTAATCTTATTGGAAGGTTGTGATCCATATCCTTTGTTTCATATTTTTCATCCTCATCATATCATCATCATCAGTCTTGAGTGTTGCACCGGATTTTTCACAGTATCATGCACATCTTCATCGTGAAGTAAACGCATTTGTGAGAGATCTAGAGCATCATGCATCACTTGCTTATTCACATAAGATGGAGGAAGGATTCAAATCCCTTATTTTTGAGAAACAAGGCCAAAGAATAGTCTCTTCTATTTTGAGAGAGAAGGGAAAATTCAATGGCATCAACATCACAAGCTACTTAGATTTGTTTGAAGAGCAAGCTATGATTTTTGGTCTTCCCGAAGATCTTTTGATATCACTCTTTGAACGAATTGTTGATAGCTCTATCATAAACCCTGTCACTCAATATTGAAGATTATAGCAAACATAATCGGGATGGAGTCTTATGATGGGTCAATTCTGTGAAGAGAGATGGTGGATGCAATCCAAAGATGAGTAGGTGCTACTGCAACCAGCTTCACACCAGCCAACTGAGACTTCAGAGTTGATTAGTAGACCCTTTGAACTTTGTAAATCCACCAAAATATCAGCCAAGTACTTTGGAACATGTATCCCAAAAGTTTAAGTCAAGACAGACTAGTTGCGAAATGACTAGCTCCCAAAACTTGCTATTTTTGGACATACACCTGCTGGAAAAAATGAACAGTGCTCTCAACCTGGTAGGAATTGGAAAAATTCCTTTTGGGCATAGCAAATAGACTTAGCAAGCTTCCCAATCCAAGTTAAAAAACTTCAAATGATGGACTGAGCACGGAGAACAAGATTTATCAATTTCTGGAATATGCCCACCATTTTTCGGGCTCTGCAGAGATAGACCAGTGAGCAGTAAAATGCAGATATCCAAAACTATAAATCCAATGACCTTGAAAGTTGATATGCAGAAACTAGACAGTAGGAGCTATTCAATGCACATTAAATCACTGAAACAAAATCAGTAGAACTCGAGATATGACCTTCTGAAGGTACTGCTCTGAGTGAGTATAGTAGAGAACAAAACAGAGAAGTAGATGATGATAAATGTATAGATTCACATATGATTACAACCACATTGGCAATGAATCTTTGCACAATGGAGTAGAATGATAGAGCTATGGAGTAAGCTCTTCAATCTCTACAAAATTACATGAAGTGGTCACGTACAAGGCTTGCTAATCGCCTCTTCCTTCTTGCTCCTTTTATAGCTATTCTTGGAAGGAGTTTTGAATTCGAATTCGAATGGCTCCACCTAAAAGTGATCCCCAAAGTTAGGAGATATTCCCTCAGCTCAAAAATTCATGGTTTTAGGTAGATAGGGCCACGACTTTGCTTTTACATCATGGATGAGGTAAGCCATCCTTTTCCTTTTTTCTTTTTCCATTTACAAGAGATAAAATGAACTCTTTTACAAGAGGTGTTCACATGACTACTCATGTGACTTACAAATGAGGATAATATCAAGCATATCAAGCATGTAGGCTTGGGTAAAATGCACCAACAGCTCCCCCTCAAGCCTAACATGCTTGGCCCCCAAATAAGTCTTCAATTGTCCTTGATTTCCTGCAAGCCAATCATCAACTTCAATCTACTTAACTTTGTACCATCAAGAGCTTTAGTCAACATGTCTGCACATTGCATATCTGTAGAGACATAGGATAGTTGAATATCCTTGCTCATTAGCTTCTCCCTTACATTATGGTAGTGAACTTCAATATGCTTGGTTGTAGCATGGTATACCGGATTAGCTGCTAGATGTAGTGAGCTTGTGTTGTCACCAAAAATATGAGGTGTTGAAGAATGAAGTCCAAGATCTATGTACAAAGACTTTAACCACATGATTTCTTGAGTTGCATTAGCCAAACCTCTATATTCGGCTTCGGTAGAAGATAATGCCATGGTTGGTTGCTTCTTCGATGACCAAGAAATGATTTTTGAACCTGCAAATGATATATACCCGGATGTGTTTCTTCTATCATCTCTAGATCCGGCCCAATCTGCATCTGAGTAGACTTTTAGCTCAATATCTGAAGTAAATGAATAAAACAAACCTTCGTTCATAGTCCCCTTTAGGTACTTGAGGACTCTCTTGGCCGCTTCCATATGTTGTCTTCTCGGCTTATGCATAAACTGACTCAATATGCTAACACTATAGCATATATCCACCCTTGTGAGTGTTGCATAGTTCAAACTTCCAACCAAGCTTTGATATCTTGTGATGTCTTCAATTGGCTCTCCTTCATAAGCACTAAGCTTATGATTTTGCTCCATAGGTGTACCTGCACACTTGGTATTTTCCATCTTGAACTTGACGAGCATGTCATGGACATACTTCCTTTGTGTGATGTATATACCTGCATCTGTGTAGATCAACTCCAATCCAAGAAAATAAGTGAGTGGTCCGAGGTCACTTTTTTTGAACTCCTCCTTCATTTGACTCTTTACCTGTTTGATTCCTTCAAGATCATTGCCTATGATAATAATATCATCAACATACACACATAAATAGATCACTTCAGATCCATTCCTCTTTATGAACAAAGAGGTATCCGCCTTGCTAGCTTTGAATCCTTGGTCGTGCAAATAAGTCACCAATCTGAAATCCCAAGCTCTTGGAGCTTGCTTCAATCCATACAAAGCTTTCTTTAGTTTGCATACATACTTAGGATGATGTTCATCCTCATATCCAGGAGGTTGTGCCATATACACTTCCTCAGAAATCCATCCATTCAAGAAAGCATTCTTTACATCAAGTTGATAGAGATTTCAATTTCTAGATGCAGCAAGACTAATGAGAACCCTAATTGTAGGCATTTTTGCAACAGGAGAGAAAGTCTCCTCATAATCAATACCATGGGTTTGAGCAAACCCTTTAGCAACTAACCTTGCTTTGTGTCTATTTATACTTCCATCTGGATTCCTCTTGATTTTGTATATCCATCAAGATCCAATTACCTTCATAGATGGCTTGTTAGGTACAAGCTCCCAAGTGTCATTTTCCTTCAAGGCTTCCATTTCTTCATCCATTGCATCTCTCCAAGCTTTCTTGCTTTGTGCTTCTTTGAATGTGGTAGGTTCTTCATTGGTTGAATCCTTTGCAATGTAGATTGAGTGCTTGGTGACCAAAGAAGTATCATAACCAAACCTCTCTGGTTTCTTCTTCTCCCTTGAAGACCTTCTAAGTGGTTGATGTGAGCTCTCGGGTCCATATGTAGCATCCTACATCTTTGCTTTTCCTTTGTTCTTCCATACCTTTAGTCTTTCCAAGTCTTCTAGGTAAATCTCCGAATCACTTTCTTCAATCTGCTTTGGCTCCTTTGGTTGAAGTGATGGAAAATCTTCATCCAAGTCATAAGGCAGCTTCACTTTCCTGTCATCATCAAACCATGATTTGTTTTCATCAAAAATTACATCTCTACTCACAGAAAATCCTTTATTGGTTGGATTGTACAATCTATATCCTTTTTGGTTTCGATCATAACCAATGAATACACACTTCTCTGCCTTGGGATCCAATTTCCCTCTTACTTGAGAAGGAATGTGAGCATAGGCTAAGCATCCAAAGATTTTGCAATGCTCTAGACTAGGTCTTCTTGCATTCCACACTTCATATGGAGTGGTTCCATCTAGTTACTTAGATGGAAGTCTATTTATGAGATATGTGCATGTAGACACAGCCTCTGCCCATAGGTAGTTTGGCAATCCCTTTTCGTTGAGCATGGACCTTGCTGCTTCGACAATAGCTCTGTTCCTCCTCTCTGCTACACCATTGAGTTCGGGTGTATACCTTGGAGTGACTTCCCTTTTAATGCCTCTTTCATGCAAGAAGGCATCAAATTCAAAAGAGAAGTATTCTCCTCCACCATCTGATCTAAGTCGTTTCAAAGTCCTACCTGTTTGGTTTTCAACAAGAGCAATATACTTCTTAAAGCAATTAAACACTTCATCCTTGCGCTTCATGAAAAACAGAATGCTCCACCTGCTACAATCATCTATGAAAGGCAGATAATATCTTGAGCCTGATATAGATGGCTCCTTACTTGGACCCCACACATCCGTGTGCACTAGATCCAAAGGATTTTGATACATATATCCTTTGTTATTGAAAGGTTGTCTATGAGCCTTGCCGAGTTGACAAGCTTCACACTTATAAATCATGTGTTGCCTTGTGATATTAGGCAAACCAAGTACACTTTGGTCCTTGCAAATCTGTTTGAGTGTCCTCTCACCAATGTGAGCAAGCCTTTTGTGCCATATCTCCAACTCTGTTAGAGTTTGAGATCCATAGCTAAACAAAGATATGTTCTTTGTATCTTCCACTTCAAAAGTGAAAAGCCTTCCTGTCTTCTCTCCTTTGGCAATCCTTCGAAAGCCTTGCCTTGGGTCTTCAACATATGCTCCAAATCAATTGAATCTAACCTGCAATCCTTTTTCAACAATCTGTCCAACACTTATTAAATTTTTGGTAATTGTAGGGACAAACAAAACTTTGCTTAAGAGGTTCATATTCCCATCTGATGTCTTCACATTACCTATCTTCTCCACTGAGTGCTTTGTATCATCTCCTGTCTGCACTTCATGCTTGTTATGAGGATCTTCCAAATCAGAAAGTAAAGCCACATTTCTTGCTACATGGTTCGAGCATCCCGACTCAATGTAAAATATGTGATCATCATCCTTACCCTTCTTCACTGATAGATTCATAATCCATAATGAATCTTCTTGACTTTGGTCCTCTGCATAGTTATTGTAGTCTCTTCTTCCTCTATGGCCACTTTGATAGTTGTTATTGTTGTAATTGTTGTTGTAGTAGTTGTTGTTGTTGTTGTAGCCTCCATTATACCTACCTCTATTTGATCCATAGCCACCTCTATTGAATCCTCTTCCTCTTGAGTTCCTCAGGTTCTTGAAACATTCTTCAGTAGTATGGTTAGATAATCCACATATGTTGCAAGGTTGAGATGATTGGAATCTCCCCCTGCCTTGCTTTCCACCTCTGCCTCTTCCTCTAGCTCTTCCTCTACCTACAAAGTTTGCTTGGAAAGAGCTTCCTTCATCTTCATTCTTCCTATTCTTTGACTTGTCTTTGACCTTAGCTTTATCAGAATATAAGGGAGAAGTTTGATTACCTCTTGAGGACTCACCACCTTTGCTAATCTTTGCTTCATGAGTGAAGAGTTGGCCCATGAGTGTGTTGAGGTCGGGTACATGCATATCCATGTATAAATCCATGGTTGTTGTGAATGACTCCCACTTATCGTCTGCTTTGATTCCATTCATGATTTGTCTTATGATTTTCTCCTCTTCAATTACCTCTCCAATGCTTCCAAGTTGGTCGGAAATCTCCTTCATCTTTGTGACATAATCAGTCACATTTTGCTTCGGGCTTTTCTTCATTGTTGAGAACTCCATCCACAATTGGTTCTTCCTTGCTCGAGTGTTGGAAAAGAAGAACGAAGCAAGTGCATTCCAGGTTTCTCTTGATGTCTTGCATCCCTTGACATGAGGTAAAAGAAAATTAGAGATTGAGTTTAGAATATAGGACCTTGCAAGTGCATCCTTCGAACACCAATTCGAAAGTCCTTCCACTTCTTCATGTGATGGTTGCCCTTTGTTCCTCATGGTTGGCATTGCTTCATCTCCGGATATGAATCCATATAGATTCCTCCCTTGAAGGTAAGCCTCCATCCTTAGAGACCATGCCGGCTAGTTGTTTTGATCCAATTTTTCAATTGTTGATGGAAATCCATCTCCCATGTTGCTTGACTATGCTCTAATACCACTGTGAAGAGAGATGGTGGATGCAATCCAAAGATGAGTAGGTGTTGCTGCAACCAGCTTCACACCAGCCAACTGAGACTTCAGAGTTGATTAGTAGACCCTTTGAACTTCCTAAATCCACCAAAATATCAGCCAAGTACTTTGGAACATGTATCCCAAAAGTTTAAGTCAAGACAGACTAGTTGCGAAATGAATAGCTCCCAAAACTTGCTATTTTTGGACGTACACCTGCTGGAAAAAATGAACAATGCTCTCAACCTGGTAGGAATTAGAAACATTCCTTTTGGGCATAGAAACTAGACTTAGCAAGCTTCCCAATCCAAGTTAAAACACTTCAAATGATGGACTGAGCACGGAGAACAAGATTTATCAATTTCTGAAACATGCCCACCATTCTCGGGGCTCTGCAGAGATAGACTAGTGAGCAGTAAAATGCAGATATCTCCAAAACTATAAATCCAATGACCTTGAAAATTGATATTCAAAAACTAGAGAGTAAGAGCTATTCAATGCACATTAAATCACTGAAACAAATTCAATAAAACTCGAGATATGACCTTCTGAAGGTACTGCTCTGAGTGAGTATAGCAGAGAACAAAACAGAGAAGTAGATGATGATAAATGTATAGATTCACATATGATTACAACCATATTGGCAATGAATCTTTGCCCAATGGGAGTAGAATGATAGAGCTATGGAGTAAGCTCTTCAATCTCTACAAAATGACATGAAGTGGTCACGTACAAGGCTTGCTAATCGCCTCTTCCTTCTTGCTCCTTTTATAGCTATTCTTGGAGGGAGTTTTGAATTCGAATTCGAATGGCTCCACCTAAAAGTGATCCCCAAAGTTAGGAGATATTCCCTCACCTCAAAAATTTGTGGTTTTAGGTAGATAGGGCCACGACTTTGCTTTTACATCATGGATGAGGTAAGCCATCCTTTTCCTTTTTTCTTTTTCCATTTACAAGAGATAAAATGAACTCTTTTACAAGAGGTGTTCACATGACTACTCATGTGACTTACAAATGAGGATAATATCAAGCATATCAAGCATGTAGGCTTGGGTAAAATGCACCAACAAATTCACCAAAGCCTAGTTGCTCTAGTACTCACTTACAAAATGAGTATATTAGACGCTATGAACAACTTCCTGATGAGGATAAGATAACTTTGGAACCTGATCTTGTGATCAATTTTCTTAAGCTTCTTCATCTTGAAACTCGTAGGGAAGTTGAACGGCCATTAGAAGAACCCGATAAGCGCTATGATCTTACTGACAATTGGCAAAAAGTGCGTAAAGCAGTAGTGGATGTAGCCCATAGACATCAAAGACAATCCATGCTTTATGAGCAAACTAGTCTTCCTCAAGCTAGCCTTCCACAAACTAAGGAGCAAGTTAGAGAAGAATCCCATGCTATGATTTTTTACTCTACTCTTATTCCTCAAATGATGGAGCCTACTCAAGGTTTTAAAGTAGAGCCAAATAAAAGTGTAGTTGAACAATCTCAAGTGGAAATTCTCACTAAGCAAATGGAAAGTCTTATTGCTAAGCCAAAGGAGGATAAAGAGGCATAGTAGAATAAATCACAAGCTATATAGGCAAATTTATGCATTAGTGGAGTTTAGTTAGATTTCCTTGCATGTTCTTAGAGAAAGAGCATATTCATATTTATGTAGGAAAGGAGTTGATCTAAAATAAGCTAAAGATGAAAGATGTCTCTTGAAAATCCTAAATCTTTGTTTATAATCGTATTTAAAGTAGATTGCTTTATGAAAAAGGTACAAATTTTTCTTCAAGATGAGAGGAACTGATGCTTAAAACGACTCAATACATCCACTTCCACTTCATATTGATGCTTTTTTTTCCTTTCTTGTTGTCAATGTTGCTTGTTCATTTGCATATATGTTGCCTATTTGTTCATGCATATTCATGTTGCATGTTTTAATTCTTTCTTTCATGCAAATTTTTCTTCATGTCATGTTGCCTACTCATTCATGCATATGATCAATTTTTCCTCCCATGTATGTTGCCTATAAAATAGTTTGATGCCTGGAACATTTTGTTTTTCACAGATACTAGAGTGGCGCTTCCGGAGGAATTGCAGGTTTAGTGGGTGTGAATGTCGTCGAGATTTTCTCTCCTCTCTCACTCATGAAGGCCTACAGGAAACACATTCGGTGAAGGTAGCCAGAATTCCTTGAGAAGTCCAAGATGCATCAAGGATGTCAAAGGGGGTTCACATGCAAACTTTGGAAGAAATCGAGCAAATCCAGGCTAGCAGCCAAAGCTGGTCAAACTTTGGAAATTAGGGCAAAAATTTCAATGTCTCCAAATCACATGAAAATTCATATACTTTTAAAGCCTATCCAAGGTAGTCTATAGCCCGAATTTCACATGAAAATGGATTTTCTAGCACATTGATATGCCATGTGCATTTTGTAAAAAATGTAATTTTTCCACTTAGACCCTACAAAATTTTGTATAGGAATTTTTGTTAGCCATGTAGTTTGGCATGTATAAAGAGCATATGTGGCTACATATTTCTACAAAGTTTCAAGGCTATTAGAGCTTCCTAGACACCTTAATGCCACCTTGCAAGCTTCCAAATGTAGTCAAACTTGTACAAGGAAGATTCACATGGGAGTTTTTTTTTGCATATTCCTAAAGGAGGCCTTTCAAAACATAGTCCTAAAAACTTTTATCTTCATCAAATGATATTTGAAGGGTCAAAGAGCACAAAATCCAATTTTCAAGGTCACCGCAGTTTTCTAGAATAAGAAAATTGAAGGCTTGAAGGGCTGCCACATGGCAAAATATGATTGAACCATGTTGTACGATCAAGATGAGATTGATAGACTTGTCTATCAAACATGCCATTATTCCTCACATTTGCTCCTACAAAACAACAAAGGATACTTGGGATATACTTACCACTTTATACCATGAAAGGAATGAGGCTCATGTTGCTTACCTCCAAAAATAGTTGGAGAGCGAGCACATGAATGAAGGAGATTCCATGGACAGTCTTTGACAAAGATCAAAGATTTGAAGGAGCAGTTGATTTTTGTTGATGAAGTATTTCCTGATAGTTTGCTTGTGCAGACTGTTTTGAATGGTCTTCCAGATTCATATCTCAGTTTTCCTTCTACACTTTGATTCATGATGAAAGGGAATCCAAAGGCCTTAACATTCGAAGAGTCTCTCTTCTCTTGTAAAAAGATCAATCTAGTAAGAATAGGTCCATTATGCATGTTGTAGATCAAGCTTTCCTGGATAGTCAAAAGGTCAAAGGTAAATGGAGATCATCTTTTAGGAAGCAAAGCTAATGCTGCAGAATCAAAGAAGGATTACATAGGCGAGAAGAAAATAGAAAAGCTGAAATTGTCTTGGAAATACTCTAAAGGAAATGATCATGTCATAAAGAGTTGTTGAAAACTGGCTACAAAAGAGGCAAAGATAAGAGACATTGGAATGGTTGTTGCAAAAGCCTCTACACCCAAATCAGAGTCTACAAATCTTGTGTAGAACAAAGAATGGGCATTTACTACTATTTGCACTTATGAACCATCTTCTCATGGATAGTGTATGTCTCTAGTAGACTCAGATGTTTGGTACTCTGATAGTGGGGTAACCAAACATACTACCTTATAGTGTTGTTTCTTCACTTCACTTGAGCCTCTCCATATAGGGAATACTATCACATGCACCAACATTTCCTCTTATCCTATCATGGAACTTGGTAGGATCATTGTGAATATTACTAATGGCAATTCTTTTACATTGTCGGATGCTTTACTTGTGCCGAGGATCAAGAAAAATCTATTATTGGTTTCAACATTAGTCAAGATCAACTTGGTTGTGAAATTTGTTGATGATAGATGTAGAGTTCATAATCTATCAAATTGTGATATCATTATTGCTTCTGGCATTTTACGTTGTGGGCTATATAAGCTCATAGATTATGCAAAATCCATGAATGATTCAACGTGTGCACTTCAAGATTCTTAGGCTATGTCAGATGCAAAGCTTTGGCATGCACACTTTGGTCGTTTGAAAGTTTTTAGCTTGCTATACCTATAGAAATTTGAAATAGTGTGCTCTCTGGCCAAACTTTAGGCACTTGGTAAACATGTATGTGAAGGCTATATTTTGGGAAAAATGGAATGTTCCTCCTTCCCAAAAGATGGTTCCCTATGAGCTACGCTGAAATTGCATCTTGAAATTCATAGTGATGTTTGTGGTTCTATACAAATACTTTCTTTTGGGAGCTATCTTTACTTCGTGACTTTCATTGATGATTTTTCTAGGCATGTATGGGTATATCTACTAAAAGAAAAGTGTGAAGTGTTTATATGCTTCAAACAATTTTTGGTTTTGGCTCGAAATCTGTCAGCATGTAAAATGGGCACCCTCCATTCTGATTGAGGGACGAAATATATGTCTTTTGGTTTTAATGCATTTTTGGTTGAACCTGGGATAAAACATCAGTGTAGAGTTCCCTATACACCTCAAATAGAATGGACTTGTTGAAAGGAATAATAGGTCAATCATGGAGATGGTGAGGTATGTGGTCAAGAGTCAGACTTTACCACATAGTTTCTGGCCCGATGTTGTTATGTGTGCAGCATATGTATGTAACAGGTGTCCCACTAAAGCATTGCAGTCTATCATGCGATATGAGGCTTGGCATGATTGCAAGCCATCTGTTGCTTTTTGATATATTTAGGTAGTGATGTGTGTGAACACACTAGGATCACCGAGGCACTTTTTTCTCTCTTTAGGCGGTTTTTTCCCTCACCTTGTATATATGCCTATTGCCCTAACAGGCCACTTATCTTTGTACATTCTAGTGGTAATACATTCAATATTGTGTGTTGTGCTCCAAGCTTCTTCTTCTTCCTTGTGTTGTTTGGGTGCTTCCATAAACCTTCAACTCCAACAATTGGTATCAGAGCATGTCGCTGCTTCATGTAGGGAATCATCATAACCCCTCCGGTCACACTCTCAGAATCGCACAAAATTTGGTGTGGATACTCAAGGTGATTAAGAGATCAAAATAGCTTTGGTTCATGATTTGAGCTCATTTCGGCCTTCGAATACACTATCGTAGTGCTTGTGCAGGCTTTTTCATCTTTTTGTCGAAAAGATATGTACTGGTTTTGATTCACTAGTATAAGCTTCTCAAAGTCTACTGCAGGTTTAGGAGAACTCCTCAGGGTAGTTCTGTTCAACTTATTCAGATATACTCATTTTTCTTCATCAAGGTATTTTAATGAGTGGCCATGGCTGAAAGTAGTGATGTATTTTGTATGTTGCCTGTTGAGGATAAGTTGGATGGTATGAGTTACCCATTATGGGTTTATATGATGCATATGTATTCGTCTCAAAAGGACTGTGGAATATTGTGCAGGGTGTTGAAAAGCATCCTATTACACCTGCAAATACAAGTACTAAAGCTGATGTAGATGGCATCGAAGATGGTGATATTCTACAGATTCCTGTTTGTGCTACGATTTTTGATGCACCTACTGCAAAGCAAATTTGGTGGGATGGCAGAGATGCTCAAACACATGCATTGATAGCCTTGTCTATCAAACATGCCATTATTACTCACATTCACTCTTGCAAAATAGCTAAGGATGCTTGGGTTACACTTACCACATTGTACCAGACTAGGAATGAGGCTCGTGTTGCTTACCTCCGAAGACATTTGGAGAGTGACCACATGAATGAAGATGATTCCATGGACAAGTTTCTAACAAAGATCAAAGACTTGAACGAACAGTTGATTTGTGATGATAAAGTTATATCAAATAGTTCACTTGTGTAGACCATTTTGAATGGTCTTCGTGATTCATATCAAAGTTTTGCTTCTACTCTTCATTTTATGATGAAAGGCAATCTAAATGCCTTGACATTTGAAGAGTTAGTCTCTGTTGTGCTTCAGGAAGATCAATCTAGACAAAATAGGTCCATTATGCATGTTGTAGGTCAAGATTTCCTGGCTAGTCAGAAGAACCAAGGTAAATGGAGCTCATCTACTAGTAAGAAGAATCTGCAAATGTTACACATTCAAAGAAAGAAGACAAAGATGAGAAGAAGTAAAAAAAGTAGAAATTCTTTTGCAAGTACTATAAAGGAAATGATCATGTCATAAAGAATTTTCTAAAAGTGGCTGCAAACAAGGCAAAGAAAAAAGAGGCTGGAACGGTTGTTGTAGAGGCCTCTACACCAAAAATAGAGTCTTCCAATCTTGTGCAGAATGAACAATGGGTGTTTGCTATTGTTTGCAGTTTTGACCCATCTTCTCATGAGTAGTGTATGTCTATAGTAGACTCAGATGTTTGGTACTTTGATAGTGGGACAACCAAACATATCACCTCATAGCACAATTTCTTCACTTCACTTGAGTCTACTTCTATAGTGAATACTGTCACATGTGCCAACAACTCCTCTTATCCTATTATGGTAGTTGGTAAGATCATTCTGACTGCTACTGATCGTATTTCTTTAACATGGTCAAATGTTTTATTTATGCCAAGGATCAAGAAAGATCTGTTATTTGTTTGTGCATTAGACAAGATTGGCTTGGTTGTGAAATTTGTTGATGACAAATGTACAGTTCATGATCTGTCAAATGGCAATGTGATTATTCTGGCATTTTATGTCGTGGGCTCTATAAGCTCATAGACTATGAAAAATTTGTGAATGATTCAACATGTGCAGTACATGATTCTCAGGCTATGTCAGATGCAAAGCTTTGGCATGCACGCTTTTGAATTTTGCTAGTTTGCTATGCCTACAAAATTTTGAAATGTTGTCCTCTTTGCCCAAACTTGAGGCACCTGATAAAAATGTCTGTGAAGGTTGTATTTTGGGAATAATGCAGCATTCCTCCTTTCCAAATATGGTTCAATTTGAGCTACTCACAAATTGCAGCTTCTTCATAGTGATGCATGTGGTCCTATGCAGACACCCTCTTTTGGAAACTATCTTTACTTCCTGACTTTCATCGATGATTTTTCCAGGCATGCATGGGTATATCCATTGAAAACAAAGTCCAAAGTGTTTATGTGCTTCAAAAAGTTCTTGGTTTTGGCTAAAAATATGTAAGCATGTAAAATGGGCACCCTCCGTTTTGATCGAGGGGGGGAATATATGTCTTCTGACTTTAATGCATTTCTGGCTAAACGTGGGATAAAACATCAGTGTACAATACCGTATACACCTCAAAAGAATGGAGACGCTCTCATGTGTGTAGCATATGTACTTAACATGTGTAATTCTTCCACTTGAATCCTTATTGAGTACCCATCGATACTCCAACCTCATTCGAGATCTATGCATCCCAATCCCCTTTCTCAATGGCCTCCCAAATTTTAAAATATGCAAGATCAAACATACATTTCTCTCTAATCAACTTAAGTAGTTCACTAATGATCTGAATAAAACTCTGTCTCTTGAGCATAGGCATGTAGCCAAGCAAGTGAGCCACTAAATTTAACTTTCCATTCCTACACCTAATCTCATAGTCAAACTACTAAAGGGTCTCTGCCCATCAGGTTTGATGATCTTTAAGGTCTCTTTGATTAGAGATCCACTTAATGCTCTCTTGATCAATCACTATCATGAACTTGGCACCATATAGATAATGATGACACTTCCTTAAAGCATGGACTATTGCATACAACTCCTTCTCATAGATAGAGTAATTCTTCTAAATTAGTTTCTTGTTCTCAAAAGCCACTAGTCGACCATCCTGAACTCAAACTAATTATATAGCAAAATCACTCACGTCAGTCTCAACCACAAAGGGTTTATGGGATCACCATGTGCAAAAGTGGAGCTCTAGCAATTCCTATCTTCAAATTCTCCATGGTTTGCTTCTATTCGACTCCCCAATGAAAGGCTTTCCCTTTTCCTTCAAGTTGTTCCATCATCAATACAACGATTCTAGCATAATTCTTAATGAATCTTTGATGTAATCGTGATAAACCTCGGAAGATTTCTAGCTCCTCCACGTTGCTAGGATGTGTTTATTCCATAATAGCACGTATCTTTTCAAGATCCATGTGGATTCCATCTCGAGAGACTATATTCCCAAGGTATCTAACCTCCATTTTGAAAAACTCACACTTTAACTCCTTGGCAAAGAGTATTTTTTCCCTCAATACTTGTAATACTTCCCTCAAGTGTTCCAAGTGTTCATGCTCTAATGTACTATAGATCAAAATATCAGCTAAAAAATCTACTATAAACTTCCCTAGATATGGTTGTAATACATTGTTCATGAACTTCATGAAAGTGGAAAAAGAGCATTTGTGAGACCAAAAAGCATCACAAAGAACTCATAGTGCCCATATCTACTCCTTAAAGCAGTTTTAGGCACATCCTCTACTGTAATCCTAATTTGATGATACCACGATCTAAGATCAAGTTTGGTAAAATGTTTAGCTTGATGTAACAAATCAAATAGGTCTTCCAACCTAAGCAATGGAAACCTATTTTTGATAGCTACCTTTTTTAGTACCCTATAAGCTATGGAGATCTTCATAGAGCCGTGTTTGTTCTTAACTAGGAGCATTAGCCATGCCCAAGGTGAGTTACTAGGTCTAACCTATCAATAAGCCCAAAAGAAAAGAGGTTGTGAGAATTTCAAGGAATGTGATTAAGGCTCCTACAGCTAGCAAGAAATGAGGTTCTCTTGTTATTCCTCCTTTGTGTTCCATCTATTTCTTTTTCACTAGTATTATTCTCATGATGAATAACATTAGAATTACCTCCTTAAATGTTAAAGGGATCATTGATCCCATTAAGGAGAAGATTATTGATAACAGGCTCAAAGATTTATCCATTTCTCTTGATTATTTAAGTTTACATGAAGGTAAGCTTTGGGGCTCCAAGCTCCTTGCTAACCTTGAGATTTTATCTACTAATTATAAGTGGTTTATTTATGTGCACCATTCCAGGAATATGGGTACTCCTATTAGTAATTCATCCTCCCTTGGGCACTTGGTTAAAATTTTTTACTATAGTAAGTCTCATCAATGGATTGCTTTGATTTTTTATGAGCCTAGTAATCTTACCATAGTGTGTATTTATGCTATAAATTGTAGCCAATTCAAAAGGAGTGTTGGGTAGAGATTGATATCCTCTTTGGTCCTCTTATTTTTATTTGGGATTTCAACATGGTTACCTCCTTAAATGATAGACATGACAACAAGGGCAATTCCCTTTATGGTTCTAAACTTTCTTCCCCATTTAGGCTGTGTAGTTTGCATGACATGGTGGGTATGTCCATCAATACTAGTTGCTCCTAGAACAATGTGTAGTTTGGAGAGTCCTTTGTTGATGCGAGAATGGATAGATGTTATACCAACATCATTTAGCTTGAAGACTATTAGGCTTTGAAGTGTGAGCTTGAAAAATCCATCTTGATATTTGACCACACAGCTTTGACCCATTGTGCTTAAGAAAGGGAGCCCCTCCTTCAAGGTTGGTTGGCTACACCTTGATGCTCATCTCAAAACTAGTGTTATTAGACTCCTTCATAAGAATTGGAGACCTATCAATTTTTTGACTTCCATATACAAGATCTTTGCTTCTTCCTAGGCTAAGAGATTGATTCCTCCAATGTATCATATTATTCTTCTTGAAAAAAAATGTTTCATAAACGGTAGGTACATTCTTGATGCTATCATTACCCTATGGGGAGGTATGGATTGTGCTAATGAGTCAAAGAAAAAGTTTTTCTTCTTTCCGATGGACTTTGATAGGGCCTAGACTAGGACTTCATCCTTATATTCCTTCATTGCATTTGAGCTAGAAGGAAGTTTATAAATTATGTTAGCATATAATGCCTTTTTCAACATGCACACTTTGATTTCATGAGCTTTCTTAACAAAAACACTCGGTTGAAAAATAGACACTTCTGCATGTAAGTCACCATTCAAAATGTTGTTTTAATGTCCAACTAATGTACACTACAACAATGATGAGGTACAAGTACACAGATGCTATAAAGAATTGTCATTGGTCATGTGGGAGAAAATTTCTCATAACAATCAATGTCTCTTTCTTAAGCTTAGCCTTTTGCAACAATCCTAACCTTATACCTGTTAAATGTTCCATCAGGATTACACTTCAACTTGTATACCCACTTAGTGCCAATGTCATTCTTACCAACAAGCAAATCACATAAAGGAGAGGTACCTTTTTTATAATATCATCATATTCTAATTGCATTGCAGCCCTCCAATTTTTTGAATTATGTGCTTCATCAAACGAAACAAGCTCATTCCTATAAAAAAGACTAGAGGTACCCATAGCATAACAATCTGATGCAAAAGAACTACTATGAGAGCCTAAACAAGTATGATATGACAAAGGTGCATCTAATTTTCTATCTTGCAAAGACTACACCAACCGTTTTAGCATAGTTTTTGCCTCCTCTATATGAACCCTATCATCAACAAGAACATCATGTAAATTTTCATAAAAAATGGAATGATCTGCATCATCACATGAAACCTGTAAAGGCTAAGAAATCACCTCATTTGGAACAACACTTGATTGTCCACCTATAAAAAGAGGCAACAAAGTGTCATACACATCTCTCGAGCTAAAAAAAGTCTCCTTGGTACATGAAAGTAATGGTCGAGTTGCATCTTCCATAGAAAACAACATCACAAAAAACCAAAAATGCATTTACTATGTGGATGATACAGACGATAGCCATTGCTTTCAAAATTGTACCCAACAAAAAAACATTTCACTACTTTATCATTCAATTTCTTGAATTGTTGTTCATATAACAATGCATATGCCAGACAACCAAAAACATGCAGATGAGCAACAGATGGCTTGCGACCATGTTAAGCCTCATATGGAGTGCTAGAATCCAATGCTTTGGTGGGACACCTATTAAGTACATATGTTGCACACATGACAACCTCAAGCTAGAAGCTATATGGTAAAGCCTAACTTTTGACCATACACCTTGCCATCTCCATGAGAGATCTCTTCTTTCTTTCAGCAACTCCATTCTTTTGAGATATATACAACAATGTTCAATGATGTTTTATCCCACATTCAGCTAGACATCCACTAAAATCAAAAGACACGTGTTCCCCCCCGATCAGAATGGAGGTTGCCCATTTTACATGTTGACAGATTTTCAACCAAAAGCAAAAACTATTTGAAGCACATAAATACTTCAGACTTTGCTTTTAGTGGATACACCCATGCATGTCGGGAAAAGTCATCAACAAAAGTGACGAGTAAAGATAGTTCTCAAAAGAGGGTGTCTGCATAGGACCACATGCATCACTGTGAACGAACTATAACTTCTTAGTAGCTCGAACTAAACCATCTTGAATGAGGAATGCTCCATTTTGTCCAACATACAGTCTTCACAAACATGTTTACCAGGTGTCCTAAGTCTGGGCAGAGAGGACACCATTTCAGATTTCTACAAGTGTAGAAAACTAGCAGAATTTAGATGATGAAAGCATGCATGCAAAAGCTTTGCATCTAGGGTAGCGTGAGAATCATGTACTACACATGGTGAATCATTCATCGATGTTTCATAGTCTATGAGCTTATACAGCCCATGACATAAAATGCTAGAAGTAATAATAAAATCACTATTTGAGAGATCATGGATTGTACATCTGTCATAAAGAAATTTGAAAACCAATCTAGTCTGGCTAATGCCGAAACTGACAATTGATTTTTCTTCATCCCTAGTACAAAAGAAACCATCTGACAATGTTAAAAAACTACCATCAGGACTCGTCAGAATGATCTTACCTTCTCCCATTATAGGATTAGAGGAGTTTTTTTTGCATGTGGTAGTATTCCCTATAGGTGCATTCTCAAGTGAACTGAAGAAATTGTGTTGCGAGTTATTTTGTTTTGCCCCACAATCAAAGTATCAAACATCTAAGTCTAGTGCATACATACATTTCTCATGAGAAGATGATTCAAAATTGCAAACAGTAGTAAACACGCATTCTTCATTCTGCATAAGATTAGCAAACTCTACTTTAGGTGTAGAGGCCTCTACAACCACCATTCCAACCTCTTTTTTCTTTGCCTCTTTTGCTGCCAGTTTTGGAAAACCTCTTTATGACATGATCTTTTCCTTTACATTACTTGCAAAAAAATTTCTTCTTTCTTGATTTCTTATCATCTTTGTCTTCTTCTTTGACTATGCAACATTAGCAGATTTTTGCTTCATCGTAAATCAACTCCATTTTCCCTTACCCTTCTAACTAGCTAAGAAAGCTTTATCTGTAACATGCATGATTGACCTATTCTATCTTAAGTGATATTCCTCCAACAAACAGAGACTATCTGCTCAAAATGTTAAGGCATTTGGATTGCCTTTCATTATCAACCAAAGAGTAGAAGCAAAACTCTCATATGAATCTAGAAGATCATTAAGAATAGTTTGCAATCAAGATGCCAACAACAACATAAAGGAAGGTAACTCATGGCAATTCAACTAGTGCTCTACATGCAGATAAGAAGTACAAGAAGTTGAAAGGCAAGAAGAAGGAGGAAGATGAAGAGGAGACTTCCCAAGCCAACTTCGGAAGCAAGAACAAGTGGAAAGAGAAGAAGAAAGGACCAAAGCATGACAAAGCCGAAGGTCAGAATTTTCAACCTTGTGCCATTTGTGATAAGACCAATCACACCACTCATAATTTTTGGTTCAATGGGAAGACCTAGAAAGGAAGTGGAAAAGGTGGATATTGTAGCAATAGAGGTAGAACACAACTTCAGCAATAACAATAGAGGCCATTATAGAAGGGACTAGAACAATTATTCTTAAGATCATGCACATGAAGACTCATTGCTTCTAATGTCTCCTCGATGGGGAAGAATATGTCACTCTTCAATGCGATGGGTTGTCAAAAGTTCAAGAAGGCATCCCAATGGATTATGTTGGTTCATCTAGAAGTAATACTCAAGCCGATCCTCCTTTCCCGAAGTTGTATGCTGAGATTACTAAATTTGCAGGCGATGGAACCTTCCATTGTGCGTTCTGAAGTGGCAATGGTTTGTAGTATAAATAAACACTATAGTAAGATCAATAGGCTCATTGACAATCAAAGAAATCCATTGACGAGCCTTACTATAACAAACATTTTTAACCAAGTGCTCAAGGAGGATAAGATGCCAATAACTATACCCCTTTTCCTAGAATTGTGCTTAGCAATAAACCAATTAAACTAGTGGGTATAATCTTAAGGTTAGCAAGGAGCTTGGAGCCCCCAAGGTTAACTTCATGCAAACATAAATAATCGGAAGAAAAGAATAAATCTATGAGCCAGTTATCAATAACCTTAGCCGTAGTGGGATCAATGATCCTTTAACATTCAAAGAGGTACTTTTAATCCTATTTATCATGACAATAAGATTGGTACGAAAAAAAGAGAAGGAACACAAAGTAGGAATGGCAAGAGCACCTCATTTCTTGATACCCTTAGGGGGCTTAACCACATTCCCTGAGGTTATGATAATCTCTTTTCTTTTGGACTTAATGATAGGTTGTCGGGGAGGAGTATTGTCCTCATACTCGGCCATAGAGACATCTTCTCTATCTACATCCTCTTGGACCATCGAATCCAATTTTAGCCTATCCATGGCATTGATTTCATGAGAGAAGACATGATCAATATCATTCATAATTCTGTTGGCACAAGAGAATCCTTTGGAGAATAGAATAAACCTCTATTCCTTTTACCAAGTAAAGCCCATTCATTCTTACAATCCATATTAATAGTCGAGTTTTAAAAGATTCTTACTTGTTTGGTACTCAAAATCCCCATTGTACATATGATTCGGGTGATGGTTTTCTTTTTCACGATCCACATGAGTAGTGTCTTTAACATTATTCTTTCCTTAAAAGGATCAAAAAAATCTTCTATAAGAACATCAAATGAGTTAAATAATTTAGTACTCTTTTTCCTAACATTCTTAGCAAACCCGTTTTTGCTATTGTTGGAAACCATATTCACATTACTTTTTTTTCTATTGTTGGAAACCATATTCACATTACTTTTCTGAGTAGAGGAATTACTCCCTTGACCATCATGGGGACTTGTAGAGAATTCTCAAGCTTTTAGCAAGGGGAAATCTTCGATAAGATGATCTTTTTTATAAAAGTTAAAGCAAGCTTTAGGTAAGTTCCTATCTATGAATTTTTCTCACTGAGAAATCTACCATAAAGTCTTTGATCACAATAGACGTCTTAATAGACTTAGATATATCAACTTCAATCATAATTCTAGGATCCCATTTTGGGTTAATCCCATTACCTCTAGCTTTCTGACCTAGAATCTTATCGAGCATACTGCTTAACCTCTGTACCCAAGGGTAATACTCAATAAGGAGATCTCATAATTCAACCCAAGTAGGAACTTTTGTAGGCTTAGGTCCTCTAGGGTTAAACCCTAAATGCCACTTGAAAAAGGTAACACGAATGCTCTTAATGAGCCATTGAACTTCAAAACTTGCTCTGCTGGAGGGGGGGTCGTGTGCCGCCCCTGGGGCAACCGAAAGTGTTGAATCCCCCATTGTTTCCCTCAGTAGACCTGCAGTTCTGTCGGCTCAGGAGGAGCTCAAGAAAGTTTGCCTCGTCGGCCAAGTGTTTGGCCCTAGGCCCCCGCTCGAAACTGTGCGACAATGGCTTCGAAAAGAGTGGTTCCCTCGAGGACTAATTGTTAGCAAATGTCAGTTCTTACCAGCGAACCACATGCTGCTAGTCTTTGAAAATGAAGAGATGGCGTTCCAAGCCCTAAGCGTTGGCACCTGGCAGTTCGGTCGGGCGACCCTGTGCCTATTCAGATGGTCCCCGGACTTTACTCCCGACAAATCGAAGTCGCTTCGGTACCCTCTTTGGGTTGAGCTCCCTAACCTTCCTTACTTCTTGTACAACTTCGTGTGGGACATTGTCTCTCCTATCGGCAAGCCGCTGGCTTCACGCGAAGACGTTGGTGGTCTCATCTATGAAGGTGCAATACACTCGTTCAATGCTAGGTGGCACCCCCAAATCTGTGTCGAGGCCGACCTCAGTTCGCCGCTTCCATCAATGATCAAAGTGGACATGGGCGAAGGAGATGTATGGGAGCAGGACATCGCCTACAAAAACCTTCCCAACGCGTGCTTTCGTTGTGGCCAACAAGGTCACAGGATTAAAGATTGCCCTTTCAGGCAAAAAAACAAGCGATTTCAAGAAGCCTCCAAAACTGCTCAAGACAACATTGGCGATTTGACCCACTCGACCAAGGAAGGGGAAGGCAAGGGCCTCCTTAATCCACAAGCTGATGCTGATGGCTTTATTGAAGTTAGAAGAAGAAGGAAAAGAAGCCCTAGGGCCAACGGTGAGAGAAACAACTTGCCACTTACCCCCTATAGCAATTTGTATTGCAATCTAGGAAAGGAGATCAATGAGCTTGACTACCCAGGTGGGAAGCCACTTGAGGTAGACACCTACGACAAAGCCCTAGAGATCCCTGACAATAAAGAAACCCCCCAGGAGGGCTACACTACAAGCAAAGAAGATGGTTTCACCACTAGCAACGAAGACAACATGGATAGTGAAAGTTCCATCATTGGATCGACGATCCCGGAAACGGTGCCGAGCACGGGGCCCAAGTCTCCCCAGCAAGGGGCATCCCGCAAAGGAAAACAGCCTATGGAGTTACCCTGGAAAAGCCCCCACAAGAACCGATTTCTAAGTCGGGATCAGATCCCAGCGAAAAAGAAAGATGAAGCCAAGAGAAGAAAGGACAAAGCTCCCTCCCTCAAAGAGGGATCAATACAAAAATGATTGTCATCTCGCTAAATGCTAGAGGGCTAACCGACCCCTCAAGAGAGACCATCATTGGTCAATGGCTTCGCGACATTAGCTTAAACCCAGACTTTATATGTATTCAAGAGATTAAAATTGACGGAGAAGACCTCCAGAAACGGCTCAGACAGGTCTCCTCGGCCCATGTGTGGATCCCAACGAAGCACCAGCGGGGGTCTGGAGGAACGGTCATCGGTGTTAAACAACTCTGGTTTGAAAAGCTTGAGAACTCCATTGAAGATGTAAGTCACCGTTGGATTGCTGTTTCTTTTGGTGCTCCTCTTTGTGTTACTATGGTTTCTTTGTACGCCCCTAACGGGGATTTGGAGAGACTGAACACTTGGGCCTCCTTAGACTCGCTTCCCCACAACGTGCTTATATGTGGAGACTTCAACATGGTGGAGGACCCAATGGACAGATGGATGGGCAAGGGCAGGGTCATCGACAGTCGGGAGAAAGAAACGTGGGACATGACCAAACTCCACTTGGATTTGGTTGAATTCAAAGACTCGAATGGCTTTTCTTGGTCGAATCTCCAAGCGGGCGAGGACCTGAGGAAAGCTAGACTCGATAGATGCTACATCTCTCAGAGTTTTACTCATCAGTGGGGCCACCCTACCATCACGCAACGCACTGACCTCACTATCTCTGATCACTACCCGATCGTTATCACTTTTCAACCTTCCAACAAAATCCGCAAGGCTCCGTGGTTCCATGCCAACACAACCACCTTCTCTCTCCCCTCCGTCCATCAAGAAATTGCCGATGTGTGGAAGGTGGCGTTCGCCTCTGGCTTGGCCCCAGCCAAGTGCTGGAGAAGTGCGGTCGACAAGTCTCGTAAGATCATGATCAGAACTAAGAAGATGCTCGAGACTGTGCGGCGGGCTCGTAGGGAAGCTCTTTACCACAGACTCTGGCGGCTCGAGGAGGAAGTGAACAAAGGAAAACACCAAGCCCAGAAAGGTCTCCGAAAAATCAGAGCAGTGTTGAGATACGAGGAAGAAATACAAAGGAAAAACTTGCAAATCTTCTTCAAGGAGTGGTGGGCTGGCAAAGCCGACAAACCCACCAAAGAGATGTGCCGTATCCTTAAAAGGAAACACAACAGAGAATCGATCCCCCTACTGCTAGATCCACATGGCAATGTATGCAATTCGGAAGAAGATAATTTTGGCATCATCGAAGGGCACTTCACGAGACTCCTGGGAACCTCGAACCCCCTCTCCCACCATAGAAGGGACTGTATGGCTGCCATTTCTAGGGTTTCCCCCCGGAGGATACCACCCAACCTCCACTCCCTGCTTCATGCCCCTATCTCGGAATCAGAAATCATTGAGGTCATTGATGCCCTCCCTCTCGGTAAAAGCCCGGGACCCGACGGACTCACTAACGAGTTCTTTAAATCCTTCAAGCTGGTGGTTGCCACCCCTCTTCGGATGGTTTGGCAAGAAGCGCTAAAGTTTGGTGCTCTTCCTTCTTGTCTAAATAATGGAATTATCAAGTTGATACACAAGAAGGGGGAAAAGAACAGAATCGAGAACTGGCGGCCTATTACGATGCTCCAAACAGGATACAAGGTCATCGCCAAAGTCATTGCCAACAGACTCTCGTGCCACCTGAGATCTTGGCTTAGTGAGGACCAAAAAGGTTTCATCAAAGGCAGGTCTATCCTGGAAACCATTATGGATATTTGGGAAGGTATTCAATTTGCAAATGAGTCTAATCAAGATGTGGTTTTCCTCAAGATCGACTTTGACAAAGCCTACGACAGGCTAGAATGGGACTATATTCTGCAGTCGCTCCAAGATCTCGGATTTAGTCAGAAATTCACCAAGATGATCGCGACCCTTCTCGGAAACGCAACGACCCAAATTAACGTTAACGGCAAACTTTCGAAGGCGATCCATCTTAGAAGATCTATTAGACAAGGGTGCCCTCTGGCCCCCCTTCTTTTTGCCATCGCCACTGAGGGGCTGAGCAGACTTGTGGCTCATCATGTGGAGGCTGGCAATATCAAAGGCCTCCGGCTGCCTCACGACCACAGTCAAATCATCATGAGACTTTTTGCCGATGATATGAACGCGTTCGTTCACAATGATAATACCAGCCTGGAGACTTTCTGGAGGTGTCTTGCTACCTTTTGTGATGCCTCTGGATCCAAAATCAACCACTCTAAGACCGCCTTTAGGGCTATTCTGGGACAGCATCCTGGCCTTCTCATTGATCATGGCTGTCAAATCATTCCGCAGGGCCAAATCTTTGGACTTCTTGGAATCCCCTTGGGGTTTGGCGTCTCTATGGAGCAGCGATGGAACTGGGTGTTGGCCAAACTCGAAAACAAACTTAACTATTGGAGAGGTATGCAAATCAATCTCGCTGGGCGTGCGATGGTTATCAACACGTTCCTCCTCTCTTCTACCATCTATTTCCTTTCTTGTTGGAGACCGAATGAGCAAGGCCTGTCCAAACTGAATAGTATTTGTAGAAACTTTCTTTGGACGGGCGATCATAACAGAAGGGGGGTGCCTAAAATCAAATGGGCCATCTGCACTAGCCCTAGAGATAGCGGGGGGCTTGGTATCCTGGACATTGGGTGTATGGCTAACAAACTGGCAGCCAAATGGATGATTAAGGCTTGGTGCAATAGGGAGGCCTCGTGGGCCAAGCTGATCTTCAGAAACAAGAATGAGTTGGCCCTCATGGGGTTCCCGAACTAGAAGAATCTTGACATCATGACCCTGCTATTCTCCCCGATCCCCGTCTTCCCGAAAGGCTCCAATCTCGTGTGCTCCCTTTGGAAGGGCTGGAATAAAGTCAAAAGCTTCACAAGAATTAGTGAGGACTGGAAGTGGGCGGCCGGAATCAGACAAAACGACTCTATCTGGTTTTCGATACATGGCATCCGGAGTGTGGAGTCGTGGAACATTCAAAATGCCAAGAAGTTATGGAACAAAGGATTCAAAAAATGGAAACACCTCTAGAAACATGACACCAACAGCTGGATCAACTTCGAGGATATTGACCCTCGCATAAACATCTCCTACGAAGAATGGAACACTTTGCAAAGCAGATGCCTCGCATGGGATCGTCACAAGACTCGCCTTCTCATGGGACACGACACACCGAACTCGCTTGGTCTCAAATGGCACAATGGAAATAGCCTACTCAAAATCCCGAACATCAAAGAAACGGCTGACCACCAGATCAGCCTCAACAAGAAGTGGTGCCTGTCTTGGACGCGGCTTCGGTGGGACATGAAATTCATGGGTATCTGGCACCCCCTTATAGAGATTAAGAAGTCTGTCCTCTTATGGCAAATTCTTCATCGAGGAATTTGGACCAACCATAAGGCTAGCAAACTTTGTGGGATCCCTCCTTGGTGCAAACGCTGCCACCGGGCTATCGAAGATGTCCCACACATCTTCCTTACTTGCCCCAACTCCTACAGAATCTGGCAGACGGTTGGAATGAAAATCAGACTTCAAAAACAGCTTAGTTGGAAACAAGTCCTTTTGGGAGAAGCGATCGGCTGCTCTGCGACACTCTGGAACGCCATCAGAGGGGAAGTCCTGTGGAAAATTTGGCGGGAGAGGTGTGCTCTCAACTTCGGCGATCCCCCCAGGGAGTGGTCGATTGAGAAATCACTATTCCTCCTTGGTAAAAGGATTGTTAACAGTAAGAAATCCCCCCCCTTCAGGCACCATCAAGTCCTCCTTTTGATCAACAACAAGCTCAAACCCAAGTGGGCCCTGCATGAGGGCGATGAGAGGGTGATTAACCTTCTCTGTAATGCAACCTAGGATTCAATCAAGCTTCCCCTGCTTTGTGGGATTTGGGGGGTCCCATGGGCACTAGTCCCCTTCTATTGTACCTTTGTTTCTTAATTTAATTCAAGTCCGGGAGAGTAGGCTATTGCCGAACTTCCTTTATATTAAAAAAAAACATGAAAATCGCTATGGGAGGAAGAGTTCGCACGCGATCTTCAACAGCGAGGCGTCTCCTCATCAGGCTACGTCTGCGAGATTCCTTCTAGGGGATGACAGTTACTCAAAACTAACCAAGAATCATGTTAGTAATGAGCTTCTGGAACCAGACGATAGCCCCGATGACACAGCTACTCGCACAGGGGCGGAGCTGAAAGAAATGGAAAACGAAGGAGAGAGAACGCAAGAGGAGGGCCAAGACAGAAGCCATCGGCCAGAGAGAGAGAGAGAGAGAGAGAGAGAGAGAGAGAGAGAGAGGTTTATCGCAATTAAGCCATATCCGATCTGATCTTGTTTCTTTGAGCAAACAGAGATGAAATTAAATTAATGAAGGAGATATACAAATTGTGCAGAGGCAAGATCCCACAGGAGGACAACAACTCACTTGGGCAAGAGAAGACAAAAGCTACTCGGCACAACTAAAACGTAACAAGCTGTCGAAACATGTTTGAGGGAGAACAAATAATTCTTCTTGCCCCCATTAAATAACTTCTGATTCCTGGTCATTTAGATGTGCCACAACACCAAATCCACATGGTTGCAGCAATATATAAGAATCACATTGGTTCCCAAGTGACAAATAGCCTCTAATAGGGGTACAATAATTGCCAAAAGTTATTGGCATGCCAACAATGGACAAACATGTGGGGTGAATCCTCCTCCCTGCCACAAAAAATATAGCTCCCATCATTGACTTTAATTCTCTTGACTCTGTTGCCAGACCATATATCAATTTGAAGAATAAGCCACTGTAAAAATGAATGTTTGATATTGGAAGGAAAGACCCATAAAAAAGTCCATTTGTATCTCCACTCAAAATTCGACAGTGAACTTTTCATCTTTTATCGAGACTAGGGATAAGTCTGGAAATGGATCCTCTATTGCATTTGAGCTTTTGCAGCATGTCTTGAGCTATTTCAGTCAGTTCGAAAGATCAAGCTTTGCACAAGGACATCCTTCGCTCGAAGAAACCTTTCTATTTGATAAGCACCTACAAACAAGCATGAGGCAAGTTAGGTCTCGCTTTGCACTAGTCATCAAAGAATAGCTCACCATCCAAGAAGAACCAATTCTAGTCTTTGATTCCTTATTTAAAATATTTATGTTCTTTTATAGCTTGTTGACAATTGTTGCATAAAACTATCCAACCATGGCAAGGGGACTCCTACAAGTAGAAGTTAGTATTGCATACATATTCCTTCTTAGGAATATAACCTTTTTTTTACCTTCATCCATGCTTGCTAAAACTTGTATGTAAGAGAGCTTCCAATAAGAGACAACTATTATGGGGAGACCATAATATCCCATAAATGATTGTTAGTCCATGACTTACAATTTTGCATAGAGAAAAGATGAGTATATCCTAGATATCGTCTAAGGATAAGCATCTAGAAATCCATTTGGTAGATAAATTTTCAGCCATTTTGAGAGGACACAATTTATCAAGACCAGCTTCCTGCTGGGGAAGATAGCAGGTAGCCCAAGGCACTCGGAATTTTACAAACCCGATCATTTCCACCAAAGAAACCTCTTGGCAAGGACAACAACTTGCAAAACTTTTTTTGGGGGGTAACCAATAAGAGAGAACATAGATGATACAATGCAAAACATAATGATTCAAGAAAAAAGACCTCTATGCCAAAGAAGAGTTGTTACATTGGAGTTTCTTTAGGAGAGAGGCATGAACCACCTCTTAGACTTATTTATGGGCTTACACATGAGTACCATGTGGCACCCATGTGTATATCCATGTGGGGAGTCCCTAGGTTATAGCTAATGAGAGAGTGAATTAATGGGGAGTAGTATGTGGTTGGGCAGAAGGAGAGACCACGTGTCTCTATGTTCCTATAGAGGATCATCGACTTCATTTTCCTGAATTGGAAGTTTCGGTCGAGCCTTCTCCAAAATAAGAAGGCTCCTTGGGGGACTATACAATAATTCATATCACAGCCAACACATCTATGGGATCGGAGGAAGGTAGAGGACTACAAGGAACACAACCACACATACAAGTGTGAATGCAGGCAGTATGCACGCAAGCTAGAGGCTAGCTCCTCCTCCTCCTCACCCTCCTCGCTTAGCTGAGGGAGAAAGAGAAAGAACCCCCCTTATATATTCCAAAACTGGTGCCAAGAGCCTTATATGTGGGATTAAAGCATCTCTTATTGGATGGCTACATGGAGATTTCATATTCAACCTCTTCATGGTGAGATAAATTGGAGTGCTATTTTGAGTTTTTCACGTTTTTTTCAAGAAGGCAAAGAGATGGCTTTTGAGGTGATGTTTGGAGACACAAGCACACGTACATGTGATTTGAAATGTGTAAATTGGATTTACGCAAAGAAATTAGGTGATAGATTTCAGTGAAGCACACCTTTGATCTTGAAAAATAGCATATTGATGAAGAATTGAATTTCACCTTCCTACATTGATATGCAAGTCTTCTCTAAGACATAGGTTGGTGCTCCAAATTTTGCCAATATTTGAAACTACTTTCTTAAGATTCACTTAGCATCAAAGGATTCTGGATTTGTAGAAGTTTTGGTGGATCAAAATCCCTCTTCAACGCTTTAGTAGATACTAGGAGATCACTTTCAAGCCTAGTTTTTTATTATTTGGTGTCCAAATCAACCTTTGTGACTTGGGTTGGCATCATAACGTTTATTTGCCGGTGTTGGACCACTTATATTTGGCTGGGAAGGATTGAATAAGAGTAAACATGCATCATTTTTTCTTAGTTTTGATGTTTTAAGCTATTGCCAATTGCTTTTGGCATCTTTTTTATTTGTTTTGGTGCTAAGATCCCTCTCAAACCAAGAGGAAATTTCAAACTTTTGGTCGATCCTTACGAGGATTGCAAATCAGAGCCTGAACACTTGGAAGATCACTTCAACATAGATTTGGAAGGCTTCAATTATATCAGGGAAGTGTCATTCGTGCTATTTTTCTCTCTTTCTTGCTTATAAAATTTACTTCCATTTGTTCTAAACACTCTAGTTAGTAAATGGGGGGAGTAAACATGGATCCTAAGGGCAAGCAACTTTTAGAAAATACATCTCAACCTAGGGAGCAACATCTAGAGGAATTATACCATAGAATAGAAGAGATAAAACAAGAGGAAGAAGTAGAGCAAAACGTTAAACAAGAAGAGAAAAATTCTTTTCTAGAGCTTCATAATGAGTTTGTTCCACACAAGCACTTCATGGCGCTTAAGGAACAAAACCTTAGGTTAGAGAGATACATTTTTAGCATAAGCTCTCTAATAGAACAACTTAAGACTTAGATGATCTCACTAGAGACTCACGTTACCTTGTTCCTAGCTAGGAAGGAAAGAGAGATGCCTACTCTTCCTATAGTAGAGACAACTAGGAAGGATGTTCCTTTTCTTGGCAAACATAAAAAAGAGGTTTCTAGGGAGACTCACCTCTTGAAAGACCTCAAGCGACCAAACCTTTAGAGGGGATGACTATGAGAGGAATAAGGATTCAGTCTCCACTACCTTGCAAAAATGGAATGACCTCCGTTACCTAAAGGGCATCCCACTTGAGTATTGTGTGCTAGAAGTGAGTTTCTCACTTGGCCTACATGCTTATATGTGCTGGATGAGTCTCAAGGAGGCGAATTCCATGCCTACAGATTGGACTCAATTTGAAACTCTTTTTTTGAAAGATTTTTTTCTTGACAATGAGGAAAAGAGAAATTGTGATGATTGAGATAGGATTATAGAGAGAGATAGGCCTTTGTCAATCTTTATATCCCACTATAGGGAGATCATATTGAAGCTTAACTGATTAGATGACTTTCAAAAGCCCAGAGGGTTTTTTAGGGCTTAGATGAAGCCATTAAGAGAGAGGTAAGAAGAAATTTACCTAAGACTTTTGATGAGGCGATCAAATACACTCAGTTCTATGAGGACCATAACCGTCCTCAGTATACTCCTATCGAAAGAGATCATCCACTCAAACCTCTTAGTACAACCAAGTTCAAGAAGAAATTGACTATAAAAAAAACAACAGTTTCATTAAGAAACAAAGATCACAATGACCCAAGTTACCCATTGAGCAGTATGAGAGGTTCAAGTGATCCACCTAGTGCAAACACTTCCCATTCATGGCCGCTCCAGCTGCAAGGGAGTGGAAGTGATGCATGAAGATATAGAGCACAATGTTGTTTGACACAGTCATTGTGGTCACCTCGATTTGGAGCACATGACATAATTAAACTTCATGGTAGTGTTTATGGGGCCAAGGTGTGAGTCTTGATAGATTACTCTGCCACTCATAGCTTCATAAACTATGCTCTGTTCAAAAAGCTAAAGACTCCCCAATAGCCTAGTGCACATAAATACATACTATCTATGATGCAAGGAGAAGACAAAAGGATATAAGATATTATAGTATCCAATTTGGAAGAGACCTTGTTTTAGTAAGAAAGTGGCTATGGAAGTTAGTAGACACACTTAAACATAGTTACCAAAACAACACTCTTGATTTTATAAAAAAACAGAAGTAAATTTTGTACTCACTGAGAGAGAGATGTACCTAGTGCACCTCTCATCTCATCTTTAGAGTAATATAGTCCCTATCATTTTGATCATGTATAGGAGATCTTTTTTTTGTATAGTCATGATCTTGTGCATTGTACATACACTTCATCTTATGTATATTTTCATGCTAGAAATGTAGATATAAACATGACTTTTTATCATTCTATTTTGCAAGAGTGTGTTGTTAAATGTTTTAAGGATCTCATGTTTGAATTTAGAGATGTTTTTCCACTTACTTACCTAGAGGGCTACCATCTGAGAGAGGGGACATTGACCATGGTATTGAGGTAGTTACTAATACTAACCCTATATGTAAGCCACCTTATAGGCTTAGTGTTTCTCAACATGAGGAGATAGAGAGGATACTACATTTTTATCTAGATAAAGGCTTCATTAGACCTAGTAACTCACCTTGGGCATTGCAAATGCTCCTAGTTAAGAAGAAAGATAGCTCTATTAGACTCTGCATAGATTATATGACACTAAACAAGGTAGCTATCAAAAATACATTTCCAATGCCTAGGTTGGAAGACCTATTGAATCAGTTATAGCAAGCTAGGTATTTTACCAAGATCGTAGATCAAGGTATCATCAAATTAAGATTGGGCTAGAGGATGTCCCTAAAACTGATCTTATGACTAGATATGGGAACTAAAAGTTCTTGGTGATGCCTTTTGGTCTCACCAATGCTCTTGCCACTTTCATGAAGCTCATGAACGTTTTATTACAGCTATATCTAGGGCAACTTGTAGTACACTTTCTTGATTATTTTTTTATCTATACTACTTTAGAAGAGAAACACTTGGAACACTTGAGAAAAGTATCCCAAGTATTGAGAGAAAATTCAGTCTTTGCTAATGATTCAAAGTATATTTTTTTCAACACGGAGATTAGATACCTTGGGAATATAGTCTCCCAAGAATAAATCCAGATGGATCCTAAAAATATACAAGCTATTATGAAATGACCACATCCCAAGAACCTAGAAGAGCTACATATCTTGCTAGATTTATCAGGATTATATCTAAGATTCATGAAGAAATACACTAAAATTGTTGTCCCGATGAAGGAACAACTTAAATAAAAAGGAAAATCCTTTCATTGGGGAGAGGAAAAAAAGAAAAGTATGGGGAAATTGAAGGTAGCAATCGGTACAGCTCCACTTTTGCACATAGTAGATCCTAATAAAACCTTTGTGGTTGAGATTGATGCAAGTGGTTTTTCTCTAGGAGCAGTTTTAGTTCAGGATTTTTGACCATTGGCTTTTGAAAGGAAGGAACTAGAACGTTCTTAGAAGAATTACTCCATCTATGAGAAGGTGTTGTATGCAATAGTACATGCTTTGAAGAAGTGGCGTCATTATTTATATCATGCCAACGTCATGATGATGTTTGATCAAGTGAGCATTTAGTGGCTCTCTAATCAAACATACCTTAAACATCATAGGAGCTGATGGGTAGAGACCCTTCCGGACTTTGACTATGAACTCAGGTATAGGAAGCAACAGTTTAATGTAGTGGATGACTTACTCAGTTGCATGCCTATGCTCAACTGACTAAGTTTTACTCAGATCATCAGCGAGCTACTTGAGTCCATTAGAGGAAAATGTAGGGTTCATCTTGCATATTCTGATATATGGGAAGCCATTGAGAAAGGGGATGGGGATGCACACATCTCCAATGAGGATAGAGTATTGATGGGTACTCAAGAAGAATTCAAGTGGAAGAACTAGAGTGTCCATGTTGGATATTTGCTATATAAGGGTAAGGATTGTGTCCTTCTTGTTGAGAAATAGTTTCAGTGGACTAAATTTCATAAGGATGTTCTAGACTATTGCTTAAATGCACTAAATGCTAGGTCCATAAAGGTGAAAGTGAGAGGATTGGAGGACTACTCCATTCATTGGATATCCCCAATGGGAAGTGGAAGAGTATCTCCATGGATTTTAGCAAGATTACATAAGATGTAGAGAGGGAACTCCTCGTTCTCGTTAATTGTGTTAGGTTAACCAAAATAACTAAGTTTATTCAAGCATCTAGTATAGTGAAGACACCTGAGTTGGCTAGGTTGTTTATAGAAAACCTAGACCAATTATATGGTCTTCTTTTAGACATTGTTTCATATCAAGATAGGAAGTCCGCTAGTCACTTTTCTAAGTCTTCAAAAGATTGAACACGAAACTTAGCATGAGTACCATCAAGCATCCACAATCAAATGAGAAAATAGAGAGGGTGAACAAAATCCGAAAGGATATGCTTTGAGCATATGTGAATGAAAGGAAAATGAATTGGGGAGAATACTTACCTATACTAGAGTTTAAATATAATACTCTTCCACTAGGCATAGTTCATTTATGCTTATGTACGGGTTTCAACCAAGATCTTGTTATGTAGTCACATTGTAGAATCAGAAGGTCCAAGCTGTAAAGGATTTCTTGGAAGAGATGAACGATATGCTTAGGCTTGGTAAGGATAGCAGTAGGAGAGCTCAAGACCAGGCTAGAGCCTATGCTAAACC